>JACEIK010004410.1:106071-124642 GCA_018107945.1 Datura stramonium
ATATTGTTAATTTTATAAGGGCATTTTCATAATTCAACTTTTAACTTTGGGGCTTCCCACTCATAATATAATATATGATATACGATATATGATATATGATATTGAGTCTTTGCATAATTTATAGTCTCACCATAATTTTTTTTCAACACCTTTGAAATTATAATTTTTTTATTAAGACTTACTACAATACCAATACTATGAATTGTATAATTTCTTCGGGTAGTAACACATTAGCTTTTTCGGAGCTCTCAATTAATTTTGTGTACTACCACATATTTCATAAAATCATCCGTATGGTGAACATCTCTTTCAATAAGAAAATTATATAATTACGGTCTTGATAAAAGATACTATAGGCAAAACTTATTTCTTGTTTTTACCCTGTGGTAATACAGGATAAAATGTACCATAATATTAGTAATGTGTTAAAAGTACTTGGACGATGATCGTTTATATCAAAATAGAATTTTCTTATTTCTCTCAAACCTCGCGTAGAGGTAAGTTTTGGTGTATATCCAACTAGTACGCCTCCGGCAAATGCGATCGTACAAGTAATATAGTGGTCTTGTGAACCAGATGTCGTATCCATAAGGACTAGAACTATCAGCGAATAATCTAATTTAAGTATTAATTTCAAAATTTCGGAAGTGTTGTAGTAAACAAGAATTTGTGGTTATTTAATACTAAAATCTAGAAGTGATCACAAATTAAGTTGTAGATCCAGGGTTAAGACCAACAATCACTCATATCTATCATTCTCATTCGTTCAAGAAAGTATATCCATAGTTGACTCCCAAGATTAATGTCATGTTCAGGGTCTTTCGAGTCTATAAACATCTATTCGAATTAGTTTCACAACTACATCATTGAGCGGGAATGTGATAACCTAATTCCTATGCATTTATCTAGTGGAGTGGTTTACGAGTTGGTCATGGTCTTTCAAAACTCTAACCATTTAACCTAGAATTGACCTCACAACTACATCTATGAGTGATGATGTGACACATCAATTCCAAATATCTAGCTATCTTCCCCTTTAATAATCAAGTGACGTATATGAGGTATATTTATACCCTAAATGCAAATCGATTTCTGAAGACAAGATCCCACTTCTTATATTTCTTAGTCTATTCTCTATGTTTTGTCATTTCGGGTTTTACACAAGAATCCTAGATATATTATAATAGTGATCAAGCAATAGAATAGTAAAGCAAGAATGTAAAACAATCAACAATGGACAAACTCAAACTTAAAATAAGAATGATGCTAAATCATTTATGTCATGTGGTCTTAACTCTAGAAGAAGGGTCTTAGCCACTTATACTTTTGCAAGAATTCAAACAAAGTATTAAAATTCATGTAATTACAAGAATGGAAAAGAAAATGAAGAAAAAGAACCATAGTTATAGAGTCTGTATATTCCTTGCTCCTACTCTCCCACATTTTACAAAATGTTTCGTAATATCCCTACAATAATGCCTAAGTGTGCTATTTATAATATTGGAAATTTTTCCCGTGGCGAACTGCCTCCATGTCACATTAGTGATTGTGGCATATTGCCTCTGTGTCATATTGGTGAACGTGATGTTTAGACACCATGACACACTGCCAACGTGTTGTTGCACTGCTTCTGTGATAATTTTCTTGGGGTGGCACGCTGCCAATGCCTCTGTGACATGCTACCAAACCAGATGCTCACTGTTTTATAATTTCTTAACGTTCCAACTTGCTTCCTTGATCTGTGACACGGCTCTAAACGCTCCACTTCATCTACATGGAACTTTAATTACTCCAAATGCCACTTTTAGCTTGCATTCCAATCTACAGCAAAGGCTAATCACATACGTTAGTTCATGAACATCATTTCAATCAAAATACATGAGATTATAGTCGAATTGATTCAAAATGTAAGCTATAATATGAGCATAAAATGACATTTGGACATGTAAATATGTCCAAGATCACCACCCCACACTTAAAACCTTGTTCATCCTCGAATAAATCTTTTACCTGTCACGCATATGGAAGACTCACATATTCCTAATTGAAGCAAGATTACTCAAGTTAAGGCTACAAGATTGACTTTGATGGAAAGTTCATATCAAGCATGCTATATGTAACACAATTAACATCATGAACATTGAGACCTCTTAACCTCAAGAACCGACTCTACAACCACAGCAAACTCATGCAAATTAACAATTCAAGAAGTCAAAAATACAACTTATCTTTCATCAAGCATATACCCTCATAACAAGAGATTACCGATTATCACTCACAAATATACAATTGATAACAATTATGGGTATATGAATACAATTAAGCTCTCTCCCACAAAGAATTCACATGCAATGGCAATGATCCATATGCTTGCCTTTAGTGTATTGCTTCACTAATATAGGAACATCTAAAGGTAAGATCAAGTAGGACTTTACAAGTTGTAAAGTAGGCTAAGGGATGGTAGGTACTATTCTAGCTAATAATAGTGACTATCTTCCCTAAGAACTTTTAATATATCATATTTTCTCATTAAGCACACTCTTTTCTTTTACTTCACCTCTTGCCTTTTCATCTATAACTTTCTTTTCTGTTTCCACATTTCTTTAAGCACATTTACACTATTGGTAGGGAGTACTTAAGAATTAACCACCTTTTTTATCCTTTTGTTCTTTTCCACTCCCCTCCAACATTTATGTATTTTGAAAACTTGCACCCTCAATCTTTTCTTCAACTTCCACAACCAACCATCTTCCATTTTTCAATATTCAACTCCTTTTATTCTTATGCATTCTTCGCTTAAGCGCTAGGAATTTTGGATCAAATTCAGGTCCATTAAACGAAAAGGATTAGGCTACTTGTGCGGCTAGCAAAGACTAGGCTAAACGCTCAATGAGGCTGACTAGGATTATGCAACAACAGTAGGTGAAGCAAGGGATGAAAATAAGCTTATTCAGTGAATTGCCTAAATCATCTCCTATGATCAGCATCCCTCAATTCTCTTTACAAACACATCAGGCAAGTTCTATACATTACATGATAGAATAGACTATACAAAGAACCTTACACTCACTGCATATATTCAACTCAAGACACACCCATACAAACTCTCAATTCAGATAATCACATGAATTCAATTTATGACTAGGGTGTACAGAGTCATATTCAAGAGCCTGCGTGTCCCAAACAAAGTCATACAATTTACTCAACATTCTTCTCAATTAAATTTCACTTGTCTCTTACAATCATGTATAGCACTTAACAAAAGCATCTAGCATTCAATTAGTTGAGGGTTCAAAAGAGAATTCTAATGACTAATTTTCTCTCAAGATGGTCGTCATCCATCCATCATCAGAAAAAGTCCCTAACATGACTAAAAACCACTATTTATAGATGAAACTCAAATTTTTATTCTCGGTTCAAAGTGCCCCCCATTTGAAAAAGAACCGCAGAGAAAAATCAAAGGGTGGGTGGAATGTGCTCAACTCAGACTTTTAGGTCAAACAATTCAGACCAAGCACATAGTTCACCCTCATTCAATAATCAAAAAAATTAAAAATTTCCCTCACCCCACATTTAAAAATATGTTATATCCCTAAAACATCAATTAAAATCACATAAGGGTTAGGAAAAATTCCTGAGGCCTCTAGGCCTAGCTAGCAACATGTTTTATCCACTTTTTAAACATAAGGGTCAATCACCCTAGACTCATATTTTTTCATGCTCCATTCTGTGTGTCACGATCCAAATAGTCGTGATTGGCACCCGCACTAACCCCCCAATCGATAAACCAACGATTCCCAACAACTACCCCGTCATCAACCATTCAAGAAGAAGTAACATTTGTAATAAAAAGAAAGGAAATGAAATATCCAAAATTTATAATAACCAACTAAACCAAAACAACAAAACTTTCCAAGATCTGAAATTCATTGCACTTCAATGTCTAACTACAATCTAGGAATATTTAAACTAAATAAAAAGAAATATTGCAATGTCTGAAGGAGAGACATCTTTATCAGAGGCCTGGGACTGCCCACCATCAAGCTCGCTCACCTTTCCAGAACCCACTACTATTTATATGTGGGGATGACAGGAGCTTCCTGGATCGTATTCTGCACTCAAAAAGGAAGTGCGGGAATAGGGTCAGTACAAAATACGGTATTGGTAGGTATCATCATCCGACCATACATAATAACATACAAGAATTGCAGCAACAATATAAAACCAGTCATGAACAACATACATAAGTAAATAACATTTCAAGTACACTAGCTCTGCACAGGTGAAAACCGGCCTGCTCAATGGATTGGCCTTTCGCTGCAGCGGTACTACTCAAGGCAGTAGCTTGACTTAGCTGCACCTTCATTAGGTCATAGTTTACAGTAGTTCACACACACTATATTTCATATATATAGCACAAATTTTGACATAAGTTAATAACAACTCATCTTAACATGTAGTTTAAAATATTTCATCACAAAAAGGATCAACTCAACATCCATAATCATTAATTTGTATGACACTTAGGATCTTTCCCGCTCTCCTCATTCAAGTTACAATTATAGGATCACCAATTCCACTCAACCACTTAGCACAAACTCAATCCAAGACTTTCACAAGTTACACATACATCATAAAATAGAACAAATGGTGACATATTGGGCACACGCCTCCGTCATATCACCATAAACACTCCGTCATCAATATCAATGTACACACAAGCTAGAGGGTCTTATTTCTGCCTTTCTAGTCATGACCTACAGGGGATTCTAGAAATCCATGTATTGTACCGGTGTGGTACCCGATCCCACTCATATGCTCGTCTGGATGCTCCCCTCGAAAATGAGCCACTCAACCAATATTGCTCGCCCTAATGCTCCCTTCGGGCACGATCCTCTAATCTTAGGATATTATTACTATCCTTAACCATTCTCATTCAATTGAATATAAGGGTGAATTCTTTAAACACTCAGGAGTTTACAATCTACTCCCTCACTTGCATAAATACAAAACATCAAACATCTCAATAGCAACGCAAAGGAACTTCACTTAACCATTCAACACAATTTCATAACAGTTCACATAACACATCATATCTACATTACTTCTACAGTTCATTTAATAGTAAAGCTTCATAACAGGTAATATCCTCAGACCAATCACATATCATCATTGCACAAAATATATATGCCATTAAATAGGGTCTATTTCCCTTAAACCATAACCTACCTCAATTTTCGGGTACGAAAAGTCAGCTACTTCACCGAAGCCTTTCCCTTTCTCAATGCCTCTGAATATTTGAAATCTACAACAACAATATAGAGTAATTTCATTATTTACTCTTCAAATACGGGTCTTAAAAGTTCAAACCCTTCCCTTCAGGGAACTCTCAAAGGTAAAACCCCATATTCACCTAGTTCTAGGCGTCAATTCCTGCCTAACCCATGTTCTCAAGCAAGTAAACCTCGAGGAATGATCATTACTCCTCAAACTTCTAATCCCAACCCCCCCTTAACTCCCCATGATCCAGCCCTAGTCTATCAACCTAGAGTTTTTCAACTTAAGATTCCACCATTAAGGGTTCCCTATGGATTCTAGAGTCAACAATATCCATAATTGAGATAGGGGATCAAGAAACTTACCTTAGGAGAGAAATTCACTATTTTGAGGGAGAAAATCGCCTTCAAACTCTCCTCTTCGTGTTTTTGTAAATAATGAGGTATAACCCCAAAATCCCACTTAAACCCACTTTTGACTCCCATCGTCTGCTGCAGCGGTCACATTTCCGCTGCATCAGACCCCCTACAACAGTTAAGATACCGTTACAGCAAATCCGATGGTTAATTCCTCGTTCATTACGGCGGGACTCCGACCGTCACCTTAGTCTCACTGCAGCGGAAATTCTACCACTGCAGCGGTCCCTGAAAACCAGTAGCTCCCCCAAAAGTAATATTTTTAACACTTAGCTCATTTCACAACCATTTTCTATAGATTATAACTTTTTCGAGTGTTCTAAGTCCGTTCCCCTTCATAACAATTTACAGGTCATTACATCAGATACTAATTAAAACATCGTTCATCCCTGAAAGGTCTATAATAATAAAAAGGAAGAGAACGTACCGGATTCCCTAAATAACTGAGGATATTTTATCTACATATCGATCTCGGTCTCCCTAGTGGCTTCCTCTATAGGACAATTCTTCTACTAGATCTTTACCGTTGGAATATCTTTTGACCTTAGCTTCCAAACCTCTCTAGCCAATATCACCACAGGCTCTTCCTTAAAGGACAAGTTCTCATCTAGCAGCACGGAGTCCCATTTAACAATGTAAGTCCCATCTTCGTGATACTTTTTCAACATTGAAACATGGAATGTCAGATGTACCCCAAACAACCGTGGTAGCAAAGCCAGCTCATAAGCTACTTCTCCCATGAGCTGGAGTATTTCAAATTGTCTAATGTACCTTGGGCTAAGCTTACCCCTTTTGCCAAACCTCATCACCCCTTCATGGGGGATACTTTGAGCAGAACTTGTTCTCCTCCCATAAACTCCATATCTCTCACCTTCTTGTCCTCATACTACTTTTGTCTACTTTGAGCTGCCGCCAGATGCTTTTGAATTACCCAAAATTTTTCTAAAGATTCCTTCAGCAAATCAGTCCCCCAAGGTCTCACTTTAAATGCATTAAACTACCCGATTGGAGACCTATATTTCCTTCCGTACAGAGCTTCAAATGGCGCCATGTCAATGCTCGAGTGATAGCTATTATTGTAGGAGAACTCTGCCAAAGATAGAAACTTATCCCAATGGTCCTCAAAATCTATAACACAGGCCCGGAGCATATCCTCCAACACTTGAATAGTCCTTTCTGACTGTCCCTCTGTCTAAGGATGGAAAGTTATGCTCAAGTCCAACCCGGTGCCCAACTCTGCCTACAAGATCCTCCAAAAATGAGAGGTGAACTGAGTACCCCAATCAGACACAATCGACACTAGCATCCCGTGCAGCCGAATCACTTACTTCACATACAGCTTGGCCAACTTCTCGGCATTGTAAATCACTTGGACAGGAAAGAAATGAGAAAACTTGGTCAATCTATCCACAATGATCCAAATGGAGTCAAACTTTCCCAAAGTCTTTGGAAGACCAACTACAAAATCCATAGCAATTCTCTCCTATTTCCACTCGGGGATTGGCATCCTCTAAAGTACTCCTCCAAGCTTCTAGTGTTTGTATTTTACCTGTTGGAAATTCAAACATTGGGCAACATGCTCTACAATATCTCTCTTCATCCTGCCCCAGCAATAGTGTTGCTTTAAGTCACGGTACATTTTGGTAACTCCAGGATGAATAGAGCACCTCGAGTTGTGAGCTTCTGCCAGGAGAGTCTGAATTAGCTCACCAACTCGGGAAACACAAACACGTCCCTTTATTCTTAGGACCCCTTCACCATCTAGCACCGCTTCCTTAGCTTCTCCCCGTAGAACTTTATCTCGGATCTTACCCAGCTTCTCATCTTTAAACTGCCTTGCTTTGGTTTCTTCTAACAAAGATGACTAAGCCTCCACGCTAGCTAATATCCCACCTATTTATATCAATGATAGCCTTACCAAACTATCTTCCAGTGTCTGAACTTCCCTAGCTATCGGTCGTTGAGTCTCTTCTAGGCAAGCCAAACTGCCCATACTTACTGTTTTCCGGCTCAACGTATCCGCCACCATATTAGCCTTTTAGGGGTGGTATAAGATGGTGACATCATAGTCATTGAGCAGTTCCATCCACCTTCTCTGTCACAAATTGAGATCCTTTCAGGAAAACACATATTGCAAGTTGTGATGATCTATGAACATCTCTCAACGAGCCCCGTACAAGTAGTGCCTCCAGATTTTCAGGGAGAACACCACCACTGCTAGCTCTAGGTCAAGCGTGGGTTAATTATTTTCATACACCTTCAACTACTTTGAAGCATAAGCAATAACCAGTCCTTTCAGCACTAACATAGCACCCAACCCAGACCGTGAGACCTCACAATAATTAACAAAATCTTTACCTTCTACTGGTAATGCCAGGATAGATCGTGGTTAGCAGAGTCTTGAGCTTCTGGAAACTCGCTTCACATTCCTCTAACCACTGAAATGGTATATCCTTTTGAGTCAACTTGGTCGGCACCAAGGCAATAGATGCAAAACCCTTCATAAATTGGCGGTAGTAATAGGCCAGTCCCACAAAACTCCGATTACTGTCACGGTAGTTAGCGTAGCCTAGTTTCTAACTGCCTCCACCTTTTGTGGATCAATGTTGATTCCCTACTTGGAGACCACATTCCCCAGAAAAGACATTGACACCAACCAAAACTCGCACTTATAGAATTCAACTACTTCTCCTTCAGCAATCCTAATATTATTCTCAGATGATTCTCATGCTCCTGCTTGGTCTTAGAGTACACCAAGATATCATTAATAAAAACAATAACAAAGGAATGTAAGTAAGGTTTGAAGATACCATTCATCAGGAACATGATCGCAACTGGGGCATTAGTGAGTCCGAACGACAAGATCAGAAACTCATAATGCCCATACCTGGTCCGGAATATTGTTTTGGGAATATCCTTACCCGAGTCTTCAGCTGGTGATAACCCGATCTCAAGTGAATCTTTGAAAACACAACCGCTCCTTGTAACTAATCAAACACATCATCTATTTGATGGAGAGGGTACTTGTTTCAAATAGTTACCTTGTTCAGCTGACAGTAATCAATGCACATTCACATGCTATCGTCTTTTTTTTCACAAATAAGACCGGAGCACCCCATGGAGAGACACTTGATCTAATAAACCCTTTACTAAGCGGCTCTTGCAACTATTGCTTGAGTTCTCTCAAATCAGCAGGTGCCATTTGGTAAAGCGGAATAGAAATGGGTCGGGATCCTGGCTCTAAATCTATACAGACATTAATATCACGGTCTGGCGGCATGCCCTGTAGATCTACAGGGAACACCTCTTAAAACTCACAAACTATTGAGATCGACTCTATGGAAGGACCCTCAAAACTATTATCCCAGCGCTAGATACGCTGAACAACCCCACTCTATCAACTTACGGGCACGAATATAAGAGATGAGTTTCTTAGGAGCAGCACTACAATTCCCTTTCAACTCTAACCTAGATGACCCTAGGCCCGATACAGTGACGGTCTTAGCATGGCAATCTATAATGGCATGGTAAGGGGATAACTAGCTCATTCCAAGAATCACATCAAAATCAACCATGTCCAAGATCACTAAGTCTACCATAGTGTCAAACCCCATGAAATCAACAATATAATCACGAACAACCCTATCCACCACCATAGAATCCCCAATAGGAGTGGACACATGAATAGGAGTATCAAGCACATCATAAACAAGATTCAAACCTATTGCAAAATAAGTAAACATATAAGAAAATGTAGAGCTTGAATCAAATAATGCAATAGCCATTTTGTCAGAAATGAAGATCGTACTTGTATAACAGCATCTGAAGCCTTTACCTCGAGCCTACCAGGGAAAGAATTAAAATGGGCCTAATTAACCGTCTGAGAACTGCCCAGGTTGGGCTGTGCCACCCCTCTACCTGCCTGGGTGCCACCCCTACCCACCAAAGCACCTCCTCTACTCGGTTGAGCACCACCTCTAACAGCTGGCTGACTACCTCGCCCAAGTTGTGGATGATCTCTGCTGAACGCACTACCTCCGCTTCTAATAGGGGCCGGAGCTTGAGGAGTTGGGTGCGGAATGATCTGCCGCCCTGGACAAAACTGGGACACCATCTGCAAATGTGGCCATACTCCCAACACTTATACCTTCTCGATCACTGGCCTCTGAGTCGGAACAACAGAAATATGACGAGCCCCAAAGTTGAAAATAACAATCTAAGTACCCCCAAGTGTACTTTCCTGATGGACCTCCAGCTGACACCTGCATAGCCGATTGAATAGGACGCCAGAGAAACCCTGCGGTATCGGAGTCCTAACAATAGGGCCACTGTAGGAATCCACCCTCCGAGCATTCTTCTCAGCACTTTTTGTATACCTTTCCTATTTCACGCCCTTTATATTCTTCACATATTCTACCACCTCCTGAAATATTTTACCTGAGGAGACCATCTGGAGAGCTAATAACTAGAGACCCACATTCAGGCCCTTAACAAATCGCCTGATCCTCTCTTCCTCTGTGGGTATTAGGGGTAAAGCATACTTGGATAGTGAATGGAATTGGGCCTCGTAGGCTACAACAGAAGTGCTTCCCTGCTCGATGGTGGTGAACTCATCCCGTCTCCTATCTCACAAGGTACGGGGTACATATTTCTCTAGAAATGTGGAGTAGAACTAGGTCCAAGTCAACTGTGGTGACCCTGCAGGTATGCTCTCCATGAAATCCCTCCACCATAGCTTTGCATCACCCATCAACTAGAAGGTGACGAACTCCACATCGTACTTCTCTACCGCCCCCATCTTATGGAGCCTCTCATGGCAGTCTATAATAAACTCATAGGCATCCTCCGCCTCAGTCCCATAAAAAGGGGAAGGCTTCATCTTGGTGAACCTCCAGAACAAATCATGCTCCTCCTCTATCATCATAGGCCCAACCACCGACCTGGGGAACATGACTGCCTCGGACATGTCATCAATGTGAGGAGCTACCGCAGTCGCATGTTGTTTCCCTGATTGCTACTCTATAGGAGTTGCTGGAATAACCCCATTACCCACGAGTCCACTCAAAAGGTTAAGAACATGAGCCATAACCTCAGAGGATGCTGGAGAGATAGGAACCTCTCCCTATGCCGGTACTTCCACCTCTAACGCCACACTTTCTTGAATTGTAAGGGGTACCAGAGATGCCGACCTCTCTCTTATAGGAGCAGGAGCGCGAGCCCCTCCCCTGGCTGTGGCAGGCATTTGCCCGTGTCCCCCACACCTTTCTCTATCGCAGACTGCTACTGCTGGCTCGAGTGCTGCGTCTCTGGCTCCGTTAGCACGTGTTCTCACCATGTGTAGGAGAAAGAAATAAGAGTTGTTAGATATAAATTTGGATCACCAGATACCAACTGGAATCAAGTAATCGCACAAAAGAAAGGAAGAAAGGAGTTTTCCTAAAGTCCTACAGCCTTTCGAAGATAAGTTACGGATGTCTCCGCACCGATCCATGAGACTCTACGAGACCCATCTTAGTGCAATGAGATCGACGAACCTAGAGCTATGATATCAATTTTGTCATGACCCAAATGGCTCTGATTGGCATCCAAACTAACCCCCCGGTGGGCGAACCAAGGATTCCATACAACTACCCCGTCATCAACCATTCAAGAAGAAGTAACATTTGTAATAAAAAGAAAGGAAATGAAATATCCAGAATTTATAATAATCAACTAAACCAAAATAACAAAACTTTCTAAGATTCAAAAGTCATTGCACTTCAACATCTAACTACAATCTAGGTATATTTAAACTAAACAAAAAGAAATGTTGCAATGTATGAAGGAGAGACATCTTTATCGGAGGACTGAGACTGCCCACCATCAAGCTCACTCACCTTTCAAGAACCCGCTACTATTTATAGGCGGGGACGAGAGGAGCTTCTTGGATTGTATCTGCACTCAGAAAAGAAGTGCAGGAGTGTACGAAATACGGTACTGGTAGGTATCATTGTCTGACCTTACATAATAACATATAAGAATGGAAGCAACAATATAAAATTAGTCTCGAACATCATACATAAGTACAGTAACATTTCAAGTACACTAGCTTTACATAGGTGACAACGACCTGCTCACTGGATTTGGCCTTTTGCTACAGCGGTCTCGCCATAGCGAAATAAGTTTTGCTGTAGTGGTATTGCTCGAGGCAATAGCTCGAATTAGTAGCACCTTTATTAGTTCACAGTTTTTAGTAGTTCGCACACTCTATATTTCATTCAGATATAGCACAAGTTTTGATATAAATTAATAACAACTCATCATAACATGCAGTTTAAAATATTTCATCACAAAAAGGATCAACTCAGCATCCATAATCATTAATCCGTGTCACACTTAGGATCTTTCCCACTTTCCTCGTTCAAGTTACAATTACAGGATCACCAATTCCACTCAACCACTTAGCACATACTTATTCCAAGACTTTCACAAGTAACACACACATCTTAAAATAGAAAAAATGGTGACATGTCAGGAACACACCTCCGCCAATCACCATAAACACTTCGTCATCAATATCAATATACACACATGCTAAAGGGTCTTATTTCTTCCTTTCTAGTTATGACCTGCAGGGGACTCTAGAAATTCATGTATTGTACCAGCATGGTACTCGCTCCCACTATCCTTAACCATTCTCATTCAATTGAATATACAAGGTGAATTCTTTAAACACTCGGTAGTTTACAATATACTCCCTCACTTGCATAAATACAAACCATCAAACATGTCACTAGTAATGCAAAGGAACTTCACTTAACCATCAATACAATTTCATAATAGGTAATGTCCGCAGACCAATCACATATCACCATTGCTCAAAACATATATGCCATTAAGTAGGGTCTATTTCCCTTAAACCATAACCTACCTCAATTTTCAGGTATGAAAAGTAAGCTACTTCACCAGAGCCTTGCCCTTTCTCAATGCCTCAGAATGTTTGAAATCTATAACAACAATATAAAGTAATTTCATTATTTACTCTTCGAATATGGGTCTTAAAAGTTCAAACCCTTTCCTTCATTGCACTCTCAAAGGTAAAAACCCCATTTTCACCTAGTTTTAGACGTCAATTCCTGCCTAACCCACATTCTCAAGTAAGTAAACCTCGGGGAATGATCATTACTTCTCAAACTTCTAATCCCATCACCCCATTAACTCCCCATGATCCAGCCCTAGTATATCAACCTAGGATTTCTCAACTTAAGATTCCACCATTAAGGATTCCTTATGGATTCTACAGTCAACAATATCCATCATTAAGATAGGGGATCAAGAAACTTACCTTAAGAGAGCAATTCACTGTTCTGGGGGAGAAAATCGCCTTCAAACCCTTCTCTTCGTGTTTTTAGAAATAATGAGGTATAAACCTAGAAATCCCACTTAAACCCACTTTCTGACTTTCGTCGTCCGCTATAGCGCTCACATTTCTACTACAACGGTCAGGACACTGTTACAGGGGATCTAGTGGTTAATTCCCCAGTCCATTACGGTGGGATTCTAACTGTCACTATGATCTCACTACAGCGGAAATTCTATCACTACAGCGGTCAGGACACTGTTACAGCGAATCTAGTGGTTAATTCCCTTGTTCATTATGGTGGGATTTTGACTGTCACTATGGTCTCGCTGGAGTAGAAATTCTACCACTGCAGCGATTCCCTCGAAACCAGTAGCTCCCTTAAAAGTCATCTTTTTAACACTTAGTTCATTTCACAATCATTTTCTACATATTCTAGCTTTTTGAGTGTTCTAAGTTCGTTCCCCTTCGTAACGATTTATGGGTCATTAGAATGTGGGTACTCAAATTTTCCCTTAATCTGTGCTTAACCAAACAAAAACAAAAACAAAAGTGAAAATAAATAAAAATAAAAATAAAGAAAATCTATACCTGTGGTACAACTTGGATTGCCTCCAAAGCAACGCCTGATTTTACATCGCGACAAGACGTGAATAACCCTTTTCAGGATGTTCTCACCTCCTCTTCTTCTTTTCTTAGCTTTTGATGGAATAACCTCCACTCTTTCCCTTATCTCCTTCATCACTTTCTTTGTTGGCTCAAATTGCACCTTCTCAACTGCAGGCTTAGTTTCTCTTTTTAAGAAATCCTTTAGAAGTGGACTTGTCATCTTGCACTCCTTCACCCCACACTCCTTCTCTATTATCAAAGTGATCTTATAGAGATCCCTGTAATGCGTTGGGGTGTTAAGTGCTTAGTACACTTAGAAGTTCTTTTCTTCATCATTAACCCTCATCTTTAGGTTGCCAGCCCTGATATCCATCAATGCTCCTCCAATGGCTAGGAATGGACATCCCAATATAAGGGGTAGCTTTTCATCAACCTCAAAGTCAAGGATAATAAAGTTAGTATGGATTATGAATTTAACTTCTTTGATGAGTACATCTTCTATTATCCCCTTAGGAGCCACCTTGGACTTGTCAGCCAGCTGCAGCATAACTCTGGTAGGACTTGCTTTTCCCAAACCAAGTGTATTGAACAAGGATAGAGGCACCAAGTTCACAGCTGCCCCTAAATCACACAAGTCCTGCATCAACCCACTTCCACATGTTTGTATTGGGAGGGTGAAACTCCCTGGATCTTTGAGCTTCTTTGGCAGCTTGGTCATCACCCTAAAGTTGCACTCCTCAGTGAATGCTACAGTCTGTATGTCCACCAGCCTTCTTTTGTTGGCCACCACATCTTTCAAGTACTTAGAGTACTTTGGAATCCTCTACAGAATATCAATCAGAGGCAAATTTATGTGAAGTTCTTTAGAAATATAAATAACTTCTTAAACAAGCATCCTTCTTACTTTTCCGAAGCCTTTTTGGGAATGGTGGTGTGGTCTCATTATCAGATGTACTGCTGATTGTGAATTATTCTCTATAGCTTTTTGTACTTTGCCCTAGTCAGCTAAAGGGCCTGGTTTGAGCAGCTTTAGTTGCACCTCATTTTTTTCTCCTTTATTGGTGCATCAGCTAACTCTCTGCTACTTCTCAGACTGATGGGCATGGCCTACCTCAGGTTTGGATCTGTGTCACTTGGTAAACCCCCTTGAGGTTTGGTGTTCTGAGCTATTGCTATTTGACCCATCTGTTTCTATAAAATTTTTGTGGCTAACTGCTGATTTTTTAGGTCGACTGCCATTTTTGCTTGGTCAGATGCCATTTGAATTTGGTTAGACATGATCTTTTGCAACATCTCCTCTATGTTGCTTGATTGGCCACTAGCTTGCCTACCCTATTGCTGATACTGCTGTTGAGGCTGCTGAAAATTCTACCTCTGACCCTAATTTCCAGCTAAGAGAAGTTAGGGTGATTCTACTAGTTTTTGTTATAGGTGTTACCATGGTTTTAGTTGCCTCTCTCCACATTCCCTGCAAAGTTTACTGACTCTAGATTGGATCCACAAGAGTCTTCCCCATCACCTCTGTTATCACATATCTCACACCAGCTTTGAACTGGTTGAACTGCATTTACTTGTGCCTGCAGCTGTGCCAAGTTCAGCTTGCTGAATTGGGTTATCATATGATGTTGGAAGGATGCCAACCATGCTACCAATGCATTCACACTGTCTACCTCTATTACCCTAGCTACTTCTCTGACTACTCTCTAAGATGCATCATGGTGCCACTCTGGATTTTCTTGTACAATCCTATTCAACAAAGTGTACAACTCATCACATGTCTTCTCCAATGATTGATCCCCTACTGCAGAATCTAGCAAGATTTTGGTGTGGGGATCAAGACTCTCCACAAAAGTGTAGGCCAACACTTCATTGCTCTACTGGTGATGGGGACAATCTTTGAGCAAAGACTTCAAACTCTCCTAAGTCTATAGATTCTCATCTAGCCTCTGCTTGAAACACAGTATCTCACTTTGCAACTTTTCACCCTTGCTTGATGGGAAAAATCTGATGAGGAACTTCTTTACCAGGTCATCCCAAGTTGTGATGGAATTTGAGGGTTCTGCCTTCAACCACCTCTTAGCTTCTCCTAACAGTGAAAAGGGAAAAAGCGTGAGCCTGACATAATTAGTTGACACTCTGGTGGGGACGAATGTGTCACTGATTTCTAAGAAGTTCTGCAAGTGCTGTTTTGGATCCTCATGTGTTAAGCTTGTGAATTGTCCACTTAAGTGTAGCAATTGCACCATATTCTACTTCAACTCAAATTACCTCCAGGTTTCGATCTGCAAATACTGGAGGTGCCATCTCTTCTGGTGCAACCTCGTCCTGTTGAACCTGCTGAATGGGATATAGCACAACACCTTCCCTTCTCAACCGCCTCAACCTTCTCTCTGGTTCAGGGTATGGTTCTACTAGCACTCAATAGCTTGACAGCTTGCTGCAAGGATCAAGCTATACCTGCAAAGTTGGTGACTAAGATCAAGTTGTCAGCACTTAAGAAAATACAAAAATAATACGAAAACAAGAACTTCACTACTTTTTGTCAGTCACCGGCAATGACGCCAAAAACTTGTTACGCCTCTAGTGCAAGCGAAAGTGCATGTGATCCTACAATTAATGCATTGGCTCTTGTGAGCTGGATCCATAGAGACTAGAACTATTAGTGAATAATCTAATTTAAGTATTAATCTAAAAAAATTAGAAGTGCTACGGTAGCCAAGAAAATTGTGGTTGTTTGTTATTAAAATCTAGAAGTGATCACAAATTAAGTTGTAAACTATATCAAAGAGGAATCCAGGGTTAAGGCCAATAATCACGCATAACTATCATTCTCATTGGTTCAAGTAATTATCTCCATAGTTGACTCACAAGATTAATGCGATGTTCATAGTCTTTCAAGCCTGTAAACATCTATTCGAATTAGCTTCACAACTACATCGTTGAGGGAGATGTGATAACCTAATTCATATGCATTAATCTAGTGGAGTGGTTTACGAGGTTAATGCCCTTGGTCATGATCTTTCGAACCTCTAACCATTTAACCTAGAATTGACTTCACAACTACATATATGAGTGGTAATGTGATACATCAATTCCAAGTGTCTAGTTATCTTCCCATTTAATAACCAAGCAACGCGTATTAGGTATATTTCTATCCTAAACGCAAATCGAGTCTTGAAAACAAGATCCCACTTCTTATATTCTTTAGTCTATTCTCATGTTTTATCCTTTCGGGTTTTACACAAGAATCCTAGATATATTCTATGGTGATCACGAAATAGAATAGTAAGGAAAGAATGTAAGACAATCAACAATGGAGAAACTTAAACTTAATATAAGAATGATGTTAAAGCATTCATGTCATGTGGCCTTAACCCTAGAAGAAGGGTCTTAGTCATTCATGTTTTTACAAGAATTAAACAAAGTGTTTAAATCCATGTAATTACAAGAATGAAAAAGAAAAGGAAGAAAAATAACCCTAGTTATGGAGTCCCTATATTCCTTGCTCCTGCTCTCCCATGTTTTACAAAATGTTTCATGATATCCCTATAATAATGCCTAATTGTGCTATTTATAATATTGAAAGTTTTGCCCGTGGAAAATGCCTCCGTGTCACATTGGTGAGCGCGGCATTTTGCCTCCGTGACACGTTGCCAACGCACTGCTACACTACTTCAAGATAGTGATATTTTTCTTGGCGTGGCACACTGGCCAGCACACCAAAGTGCCTCCGTGATATGCTACCAATGCGGATGCTCATGTTTTGTAGTCCCAACTTGCTTCCTTGCTCCATGAAACAACTGTGAATGCCCCACTTCATCTATGTGGCACATTAATGACTCCAAATGCCACTTTTAGCTTGCATTCCAACCTACAACGAAGGCTAATCACATACGTTAGTTCATGAACACCATTTCAATCAAAATACATGAGATTGTAGTCGAATTGATTCATAATGTAAGCTAAAATGTGAGCATAAAATGACACTTGGACGTGTAAATATGCTTAAGATCACCAACCATACATGAGCATATCATTATTTATAATTTCTTTTTATCACATCTTGACACATTTACTTTTAAGAATGATTGAGCATTCACGATATATATCACAAGTCACATTCTCTTCAAGGAATGGACTAATCATTGTTTGTGATTCATAAATTTTATTATAAGCTCACCGCCATGACTCAATATTTATTATATTTATATGATCCACCTCAATATCACTTTGAAAGATCAAGTGTCCCTCCACTTTGTATTCTTTATTTTGATGGATGATTTATAAAACGTATCAAATTGGGTCACCCAATATTCATGTTCTCAATGACCTTTCATATCACATTTGATGACAAAAATTACCTTCATCTTTTGAAGGACTATTTGGAGAAGACCCACAACATTCTTCCTTTTAATTACTACAATGATGATTAAAATTATTTTATCCAAATTGTCACGCCTACATTCATTTATTTAACCACTTATCTTCATTCGGACTTATTAAGCATTGTTACCATGTTCCTTCACGGAATGAAGCATAAAGCATATTAAGTGAGATGAGTTTCATAATTTTTTTCATCAGAAACACATTATATCATCAGTATATCGGGATGGAACTTAAACCCAATGTTTTACCCATAAGAAGACATGTTAGGACAAAATTCGACGGGATTTGAACTCAACATCTTATTAACATGGTACATCGTGACTTTAACCCGATGTCTTACCCTCTAAGTGTGATAGACTTGAATTTATTGTCTCATCCCCTCACCTAATGACATAATAATCCATGTAAGATGATAAAATTTAGAAGAATATAAACATTAAATACAATAGCATACCTCTTTGACGTATGATATAGTAACATGCTATCTTTAATCAATCAAGTCACTGCAAAATCTCACGTTCTCTTTAATTTGTGAGCTTCATAC
>JACEIK010004412.1:24509-35908 GCA_018107945.1 Datura stramonium
CTACCTCCTTTTGTACTCAACTCTAACCAATATGGAGGTAGAACTTCACCTCTCTACTTCCCAAAAACACAGCATCTTGGCAGCCGAAAACGCAGCAACTCGGCCATTAGAAGCTCACGACATAAGAAACCTTTTTCAAGCTTGGACTATAAGGAAATTTGACCTATCCATACAATTTATTACTTGGGATTTGTTTTCACCATTGGATAGAGCTCTTAATTATATGAATTTTGAAAAAGAAATGAGGTGAAACGGAGTAGAAATGAGCTTTTTAGCTCAAAATTACTTCATATAGGCAGGCTGGGCGGTGCCCCCACGCATGCGCTTCTGCTGCCTGCCTGTCTCGGCGCCCGCGCGCATGGGCGCTTTTTCAGCCGACAGTGTTGTCTTCAAACAAGCATAACTTTTTACTCCAAACTCCGATTGATGAGCGGGTTTTTTTACTGTAAACTAGACTCAAATAACTTTCATTTTATAGGCTATAGGACCTCTGAATCATTATATATTTGGATATATGTCCATTTAAAGTTGACCCCTATTTACAAACTTCACATACTCTTCGCTTTTCCCTTTGCACATGTTTTTCTCCTCACCTATGGACAATCTACAACCCATAATTCCCTTAATATGACATATAAACATCAAATAATTATCAAACATAATAAATAAGATTTTTGCGGTGTAACACCAATTGCATATGTACCTGCAGCTACCTCAGCTTCTCTGGTGTTCCAGGCTCTGTTGGTTTTGGTCACTCGGTCAAGTATTATTGTTGCTTCCTCCCATGAGTGACTCATCAATGCTCCACCTGCTACAGTATCTTCTACTTCCTTGTCACTGTTGTTCAAGGATCTGTAAAATATTTCCAATAAGCTCTTATTTGGAATTATATGGTTTGGGCACTTATTCAATTTTTTTTAACCACAACCATGTCTTATGAAGCGCCTCCGTCTTGAGCTGTCGGAAGTTATATATCTCATCGTTGAGTTGTGACATCCTTGAAGGTGGAAAGAACCTTCCAAGAAGGCTTCTTTCAATTCTCTCCAATTGGTGATAGAGTCATTTGGAAACTCTGACAACTATAGAGTAGCTTCACTAGCTAGAGAGAATGGAAAGAGCCTCGGTCTGATTGCATCCTGGCTTACTCCAAGCATCCTGTGCGCCTTACAGATTCCCATGAAATTCATCAAGTGGAGATTTTCATCATGAGCAGAATTACCACTAAAGACTCCCTTCATGTTCAGAAGCTAGATCATCGTGCTAGTGATGTCAAATTTCTCCCCAGTAGGTAGAGGTGGGGGCACAATAGCTCCTATTGACCCGACTTCATTAATATCCAGATCATCATCATCATCAAGGTGACGAGTATATCAGTGGAACTGATGTGGTTCATGCCCTCAATTTCTTCTGTTCCAACCAGCATTCTCAGCTTTCTCCTGGGCCTTATCAACCTCCTGAAGAGCATCCTAGGGAGCTAATTCCTCCTGATAGGCCTTGTTAGCTCACCGAGCTTCATTGGCTACTCTGGCCTCCATCTGCTTAGGAGTCTCAATACCAGCCATCTTTCTCAGTGTTCGTTCAAGTTCTTGTAGTAGGACTAGGGGATTTTCACTACTCCGAGAGCTTGGCATTTACCAAGTGGTACCCTAGGTGAAACAAAGACAAAAGAAAATGTAAATTAGGATATAAAGACTAAAAGTTAAATAAAAGAAATTAATCTAATCCTAAGCCGCATTCCCCAGCAACGGCGCCATTTTTAATAATGCTCAAATTACACCTCAGAAGAAGTATAACGCGTTCATTGTCAATAAAGAACCCAACTAGAGTTGGGGTCGATCTCACGAGGAATATGGTCTAGATTTTGACTAATCCTATTATTTATGCTTTTAGTTCAATATTTCCAAAAGGGGGGTTTTAATTGAAATAAATAAATGGCAGTATTGTGAAATAGTGTTGTTGTCAAAGATAAGCAATTAACTAGAGAAGTATTCCCCATGGATTTATAACTATGTCGGATTATTACACTTGTGATCTATTCCAATACTTAACCAATAATATCGATAAAATAAATTCATCCAAAATGTTGATTCGCCCCTATTAGATGACTACTCAATCACTGGATTAGGTCTCATGAGTGTTCCCAAATAACTTGTATCAAAGATTCCAAATTAACATTCCTATGACCGCAACTCAAGCTAATAAATGAAAGTTGATAATTTCAAGTCTTTGTTGTCTTTTGCTTTTCCTAATCTCCACTTCTCTAGGTTCAAGCAAGTAGAGAATATGGGCTAGTCCTAACGTTGTGCACCATTAAAAAACAATTATTAGGAAGGGAAAAATAATACAAGCGTCAATATTGGTTTAGAATCACTTTGTGTTAAACCTAATTTGTTATTTCACCATGGTTCCCACAACTCTAGTTGTGGGAATTTAGCTACTCATAGTTGTAAGATTAAAATTAGAATACATAAAGAAATTCATCATTAGAAACTTTCAATAGTAAAGAAATAAAATTCCAAAAATCAAATGTACAATAAATCTTCAAAGTCAAGAATACAATGAAGAAAACTTGTTCAAAGCTTCATGTATTTTCATTCTCCAAGTCGTGTTGGGAAACTCCAGAAAGCACAATAATGATGTAAAGTATCAGCTCCTCTAATAAAACATAAAAGGAATATATTTATACAATTAATGAAATTCTTTCCTAAATTAATTGGGATAGTAGCATCGGGATGACCTACGAGTCATAGCATGCTGCCATAAGTCGTGGTCAGTGATCATACCACACTGTTCCACTTTTGGATCTCTCAGGTATGGATGCTCAAAATGACTTGTAATTTGTAACTAAGGATCATGGTTAACACTCATGACATTGACTTCTGAAATAAGGCATCTCTGATGATTAACCTACGGGGCCTTACTACGACTCGTATCATGCTGGTACGGCCCGTGAAATCAAATCGTGCCCTGAGGATGTCAAGTTGCTGGTTCTCTGCTTCTCATCAAGAACCGTCAGTATGAGTCATATAATTATGTCACAACTCGTGATTTACTTTTGTACTCTAGGTCATGCAATTGTGTATTTTCTAAATCCGTGCTACATGCACAAGCTATAACTCATACCTAGATGATACGGTTCATTTTGTGACCCATAAGACACCACTTTTTGCACTTTTTCACTTTTTTCCATAATCTAACTCCCGAAACTGATTTCCATGCTAATACAGCAAAATAACCTCACATTTATATAAACAAAGCCAAGTCCTAGCATCTTTTTTATATTTTAAGAATCGAAAGTGTCGTAAACCACGGCACATCAATGCACCACTCTAGTTATTGCACCAACTTGGTTTTGTCCATGAACACCTCCAAAGTTGCTCCAAAGCTCCGAACCTTCCTCTATGGCTCTTTTTGGGTCGATCTCCACCATATTCACCTATTAAGAACCTACAAAGTTACAACATATGAAAACAAGCATAATCCATGAAAATGATACTCAAAGAGATGACAAAAGTACTAAAATGCAAGGAAAATAGTGGCTGAAAATACGTACTTTTGGCCTCTCAACACACCTTCATATATTTTGGAGAATGCAACTCCAATTTTTATTTTTAGTCCAAAGAAGTGAGATGACCTAGTAGAAGAAGAAGAAGAAGAAAACACTTAGCTGGCTTAGACCATGTCTATCTCATGGACAAAAGAAGATTTTCAAAACTGCCGCTTGCTTATGGGATTTAGAGATACTACTACCCTGTCAAGAACCAACGGAAGAGAATTGATGAATCAATACTTCTTTTTCAAAAATATGTGTTCTAATGTGGCGGACCAAAGCCATGCAGCTGCCAATAGCACTACCAAAAATATAGTGGAGGCGGAAAATCCCATTGAATTTTCTTTCAATTTTCCAACAAGCACCGGCATGGTATATTCTATACCCAAAAAAATACTTTCTTCAAATAGAGGGTCCTCCCCTGATGAACCAACTTATTTTAAAAATGACAATGTTTACCCGCTCATCCAATTGAGCCTGAATTTTGGAACTCCAACTCCTAAGAGGCAGCTAAGAAGATGTTATCCCTTCTACCAATTTATTTAAAAAATTCCTGTCTATACCTAGAAATTTTATGAATTCATCCTCACGGATAAAAGAACCTACTTGTTTAAACCCCATAAAGACAAGTAAACACTAAAATTAGAATTATTTTGACTACCAAGCAGCATGGATGAACGTGTTCACCTTTCAAAATAACCTTAACAAACATTCTTGGTTTCTCCTATGGAGAAAACAAATAACCTCTGTGTTCCCTCAGTGGTTTTTGCATCAGTCGTGTCCTGCTTATGGTCACAAAGTTGATATCCTTCCTCCCCTAGTTCATAAAGGATACGAATTCTTTTGTCAAAGGTTTTTTAATGAGCAACAAATTCCCTTGCTCTTATAGTTTTCCTACATGTTCCATATCCCGTAGATATATTCATAGAAATTTGCCTTCCATAAACCAGAAGGAAACAAAGGACTCCTATGGTTATCCCTCTAAGGCCATTCCAAATAGTACAAGAGTTGGAACCCATCGGAGGCTTATGTAGCAGAGGTGAAAAAATGGTTTATGAAAAATCCAAGATATTTGGCCCCAACAGATGCCACTAAAATTTCATTTTTACAACAAAAATCAATTGCAGCTAGCCAACTCAAGTAACGTAGGAGATTTTATCCAACAGATAGACAAAATCCTTTGACAAATAAAAGCTGAACTCACCAGCTATCAATCGCAGGCATCGAAAAAATCCGAGTCAAAAGACAAAGAAGACAGTCTCTGCATCAATTTTCCATTAAACTAATATCATCATGACATCATCAAAGCTAATGACATGCATGATATCATCAAGCAAATTATTGAGGGTGATACTGTAGCTTTGCTGTAGCACTACTGTATCACTTTTACTGTAGTAAATTTTTGGCTATAAATAGCCTCCCACTGCATTTGTAAGACACACCTTTTTCTTACACAAGCTTTCTCTCTCTCAATGAAGACTTGGTTAGAACTTGCTCCTTTTCTTATAATACTTAAAGCTTATTTGATATTTAATATCAAAGTTTAATTTTTGTAGCCTTGCTTTTATTACTTTCCTAACTTGTCTTTTTCTTTATTGCCTGTAGTTGGCACCGCCACCTACTTTTAATTATTATACTAACTAATATTTAATTATTGCATTATCTAATAGATTATCAGTTTTGCTGCCTAATTTATTTATTACATTTACATTCTTGCACTTGTGATTATTTTTCATTCGCTTTCTATCCTTAATCCCCGTATTTTATCCCTATAATTTTAGGGGGTTCACTTTCAAGTACATGGTATCAAATCCATGGGAGGAAGTAAAGATTATTATTCATGTTTTTAACTTGCTTTTATATGGCTCTGTCAGATCTGTAATTTGAACTATGATAATTTGAATCAAAATTATATAATTCGATACGATCTATCTTGTAATAAGAAATTCTAAATGTAGATGGTACTGTGATTTTTTTAGATCTACACTATAGGTAGTATTCCTAAGCAGCTATGGCTAGATTGCCGAAGAAGACTTAGTGGACTTACAAATGGTTATGCTTAACCTTTGGATCATCTAGTTGAAAGATTTCTTAAAATAAGACTGGTCTAGCCTTTGCGTATAAAATGAAATAAGAATTCATTAATTTGACTATTAGATCCGACTCTTCCATATATTACTAAGTTAAATACTTGAATATTTTTATTTATATAACCTAATGGTCTCTTGATCCAAGGACAGGAAGCATTAAAGTCATTACAGTTTTTTCTAACTATCTTCTTGCAGATCGCATATGGCGTTCTTCCATCCCTTCTCCTCTTCCTTTAAAAACTTTTCTGCTTATTTATTGTAACACCGCAAAAGTGCCTATGATCAAGCCCCTAGACTTGTAGCAGAATCAGCAGAAAAATCTGCAAAATTCCTTAGAATGACTCATTGTATAAGTCGTGGTTTGATGTCACGGTTCGTAGGGAGAGTTGTGGTAAGGTTATGAAATTCAACTTCCTAGACCACCAGTTCACACCACAAGTCATGGTGAGTGGATATGACTCGTGGTCATGCATGGTCAGCATCTGTAGGGTCAACCTTGATGTGATGAGTCATAGTACGATTCATTGTATGGTATGACGGGTCATGGTTTGGAGTCATAGGATGGAGGATCAAAGGAGGGGCAAAGACTGTCCACTCACCATGAGTCATATGATGACTCGTGGTACCCAGTGATGAGTCGTAGTGAGACCCATTGTTTGGAGGTTTATAGGACTGGGAAAAAAAGGAATGTCTTGTGACGAGTGGATAAGACGAGTCGTGGTAGGTTAGTACGACTCGTGGTACTAGTCGTGGTGACTGGCAGTCAACTTTTAAATTACATTTTCTCAGGGGTATTTTTGTAAATTCTCAATCTTCTAACCCCTAAATGACGTCGTTTTGGGTTTCTTAAAGAGTATTTTAAGGGGTTTAACCTAGCCTAAGTCCTTATGCTCTCATAACTACAATAGATTTGAAATTCTCTCTCAATATCAAGGCTAGGGTTCCTCATCAATTTCTCTTTCAATCTTCTTGGGTGTTCAAGACAAACTTAGAAATCATACAACCCAGGTATACAGGATTGTGAATGGGGTTTTTTTCCACCCTCATGCCCTTTCTAAATTGAGATCATGATTTTCACTTCCCATGCCCAAATTTTTGAATTCTAGGGCTTTATGCAATTGTGGTTGAATTTTCTCATGTTCCTCTATGAATTAGTCTTCTTATTATGTAATTTATCCTATGATTATTTTATTTTATCTCCCTTATAAATTCCCTCATGAATCTAGATATTTCAAGTCTCAAGTATGATTTTTATGAACTTCTAAGGTTTGATTTAAAATGCATGAAATTCTATGATCCTCTTATGATTTCAAGCCTCTTAAGATTCAAGTTATGAATTATGATTATGATGGATGATTTCTACTTGAATTCCTCATGAACCCATGATTTACAACATATGGTGATTTTACCCCATTATGCATGATTTTCACAAATTCAAGACTATATATCATGGCCTATCTTCAGCATTATTTTCATGGCTAGCTCACGTATGTTAACATGCTATGAATTTTATGATTTAAACTATCCATGTAAACCCATGTTTTATGATTATGATATGAACATTATATATATTTTGGGAGTAGTATTTAACACCGAGTAGATCAGAATTCCAGCACACCCAGGTCTTAGAACTATGTGCCAATGTAGCCATGATGGGGTCCTCCACAAGAGTGTTTCCCATGCCTGAATGGGCCACCCATGAGTGATATCATGCTTTTTTCATGGTCCTGCCCTTGGCAAGGTATAGACACCCTCCCGACTAGGGTTTTACAAGTCAGGCTCCATGTATGCTCACGTGGGGCATGTCGATTATAAGAGTAACCTATTGTTTCTTAATTTATATATATTATTATGTTCATTCCTTATTATATTATGACTTATATTACTTTGTCTCAAAACATGATTTACGAGATTTTACTTGTGAAAACAATCATATTCAGCTTTATGGAAGCTTTGAGCCCTCATGTTCAGTTTATGATCAACATCCTACTTTTTATACTATTTTTCTCTTATGATCTCTTTTGTACTATTTTACTAGCATGTTTTAAGTCCCTGACATACTCAGTACATTCAACGTACTGGCCGCATACTCTATGCTATATTGTCTCATGATATAAGTTCGGGTGATCAGTCTTAGCTCTGACATTAGCTCGCGCCAGCTCAGTCCAAATCTATCCTAGTCTTGGTGAGTCCTCATCTTCCGAGGAAGTTTAACAGTTTATGCTTTATGTTTATGATTTTTAATTTCAGACTTAGCGAGCTAATTGGGGGTTTTATGCCATCAGCTCACTTTACGTTTAGAGGCTTTCAGATAGTTATGTAGTAGATGATATGTTTTGTTGACGTTGGTCTTTTCTTATGTATTATGCTATATGTTCCACACTTTTTCTTATCTTATGTTCATGCCGTTAATTCCACTTAGCTATGTTATTAATCATGTTATGTATGTGTCATGGGTTAGCTTGAAGTCATTCGTGGTTCTAGGTCCCAGGTCTCAGTCTGGGATCCCAGCTCGAGTTGTGACAAACTTGGTATCAGAACAAAGGTTTAGGTTTGTCCTAGGGTATTTGAAAATCGTATTAAGTAGAGTTTTTTCCATGGGTGTGAAGCGTGTCACACTTATAGGGAAGAGGCTACGAGATGTTTTAGAAAATTTTCCTTCTTTTATGATCTATGTCATGTGATAAAGTACACCTCTCTATTCCTCTAACTCGTGTTGTACGCGTTTGCAAAAATATGCCTCCTCGTCGAGTCAACGGAATAAGAAATGGCAACAGCAATGGCAATGGAAATAAAATGGCAATGGATATAGGCATCAACCAGCCCCACCAGCTCCAGCGGATCCCTTGCCCGAGCAAGTTACTCATGTCAAGTTCAGGGCCGCTTTTCAGATGTTGGCTCGGGCTATAACAGTCCAGGTCAACTAGCAGGCAGTGGCCCATGTCTACCAAAATGGGAATGTAGCAGCAACGAGAGTGAGAGACTTCCTCTAGATGAACCCACCTGAGTTTCTTGGGTCAAAGGTGGATGAGGACCCACATGAGTTCATAGAGGAGGTTAAGAAGATCACCCAGATTATGGGGATGACTGGAGAGGAGAGTGCAAACTTAGCCTCCTATCAGCTGAAGAGGGTTTCTCATATATGGTTCCAACAGTGGAAGGAGAGCAGGGGAGTCAGGTGCGCCAATTGGTTGGGATGAGTTTGTTACTGCTTTCTTGGACAAATTCTTTCCTCGAGAGTTGAGGGAGGCAAAGGCAGCCTAGTTCGTCAATCTCAAGTAGAATAACATGACTGTCCAGGAGTATTCCTCATAGTTTACCCAGTTGTCCAAGTATGCATCAAAGATGGTGGCCGATCCGAGGACTCGTAAGAGCAGGTTCATGAATGGGGTGGCAGATTCATTAGTCAAGGAGTGCAGGACCGTCATGTTGATTAATGATATAGATATCTCCCAACTGATCATATATGCCTAGTAGATAGAGGTAAAGTAGGTGAAGGAGAAGAAGAGAGAGGCCAAAAGGGTCAGAACAGGGAGCTATGGGCATTTCCAGCAGAGATCTGGTGGTGGACATCACCTTCAGTCCCACCAAAGGTCATCATCCCCAGCCCCATCATCACCCAGTGTTCCGTCCAAACCCATACATGACCATAGGGGCAGAGCATCAAGCTCTAGAGGCCAAGGGAGCGTGGCAGGAGAGCGCACTTTTCCAGCCTATGTGAAGTGTGGTAAGAACCACCTTGGGCGATTCTTACTAGGCTCAAATGCTTATTTCGGGTATGGTAAACCCATACATAGACTCAGAGGTTGCCCTTTAGCCAGACAGGGTGATAGTGGAGACCATATCCCAGCCACCAGTTCAGCAGCTCCTACAGCTCGCCCATTTCAGCAGGGCACATCTTCTAGTACAAGTGACGGCTAGTGCCAGAACAAGTTCTATGCACTATCATCTGGATAGGAGCAGGAGGTCTCACCCGATATGTTCACTAGTATATTATGACTATTCTATCTTGATGTTTATGCATTGTTATATATAGGGGCTAAATTACCTTTCATGACTCCTTATGTTATTTTTAGTTTCGGTGTTAGTTCCAAAATCCTATCAGAATCCTTCTCAGTCTCTACTCTCATTTGCGAGTCAGTTTTAGCTCCACGGGTATACCAAAATTGCCCTGTCACAATTCTTCAAAAAGTCACCTCAACCGATTTAGTTGAGTTAGATATGACCGATTTCGATATTATATTCAGTGTGTATTAGTTACATGCTTGTTATGCTTCAGTCAATTGTAGAACTCGTACAGTAGAGTTTTGATTTATGGATGAACCAATCCTAGAGCGGAAGAGTAGTTCAGTTGTGCCTGTAGGTCACTTTGTTTTCTACCTCAAGGCCAAGAAGATGATCTCCAAGGATTGTGTGTACCATCTAGTTTGAGTTGAGGATGCTACATTCGAGACGCCAACTCTTCAGTTAGTTCTTGTTGTGTCTGAGTATATGGAGGTATTCCCAAATGATCTACTAGGAGAACCTCCCAAGCGGGAGATTGACTTTGGCATAGATCTTTTCCCTAATACACAACTCAAGAAATAGAAGAGATTTTATCCAACAGATAGACAAAAATCCTTCAACAAATCAAAGCTGAATTCCCCAGCCGACAATTGCAGATGTCAGAAAAATCTGAGCCGGAAGACGAAGAAGACAGTCCTTGCATCAATTTCCCTTAAATTGACATCAGCATGACAACATCAAGACATTATCAAAGCTAATGACATACATGAAATCATCAAGCAAATTGTTGAGGGTGATACTGTAGCAATATTGTAGCTTCACTATAGCACTACTATAGCACTTTCACTATAGCAAATTTTTTATTATAAATAGCCTCCTACTTCATTTGTAATACACACCTTTTTATTATACAAGCTTTCTCTCTCTCAAGGAAGACTTGGTAAGAGATTGCTCTTTTTCTTGTAATACTTAAAGGTTATTTGATATTATATCAAAAGTTCAATTTTGTTAATCTTTCTTTTGTTACTTTCCTAACTTGTCTTTTTCTTTATTGCTTATGGTTGGTACTACCATCTACTTTTAATTATTAGACTAACTAATATTTAATTATTGCATTATCTAGCATATGATCTTTGTCGCCTAATTTATTTATTGCATTTACATTCTTGTAATTATTTTTCTTTCGCTTCCTATCCTTAATCCTCATATTTTACCCCTATTATTTTAGGAATTCGCTTCTGAGTACTTGGTGTCAGACTCATGGGGGAAAGTAAAGATTATTATTCAATTAAGATACTAGAATCAAAATTATAAGTGTTTTCTACTTATTGCTTATGGTTGGCACTACCATCTACTTTTAATTATTAGACTAACTAATATTTAATTATTGCATTATCTAACATATGATTGGCTTTGTCGCCTAATTTATTTATTGCATTTACATTCTTGCACTTGTAATAATTTTTCTTTCATTTCCTATCCTTAATCCTCGTATATTTCCCCTATTATTTTAGGGGTTCATTTTTGGGTACTTGTATCAGATCCATGGGAGGGAGTAAAGATTATTATTCAATTAAGATACTAGAATCAAAAATTATAAGTGCTTTCTACTTACCTTGAGCTTGAGAGAAGCTGAAATTTTCAAGAACCTTATAGGGGTTTTAGGCGGTTGTTTAAGAGCAAGGAGAAAGAAGAGAGCTTCTTAATAATTTTTAGATTTTGCTAATTATCTTAAGTGTAAAATAAGCAGGATT
>JACEIK010004412.1:58437-89353 GCA_018107945.1 Datura stramonium
ATACACTTTCCTTGAGAGAGTGATGAATTATATTCCTATTTTTTTTTAAAAAAATATCTTCTTTTTTATTTTTCTTTTCTTTTTTCTTTTTTAGTTTTTTCCCTTTATCTTTCTCTATCTCTTCACCTTATATCCACCAACACCTCCTCCACCACCACCTCCCTACAAGAGGGTTGACGAGGATAACGGAGACAACAACAAGCCAACGGCGGAAATAGCCCTCTCTCCAAACCCCAAATTCATATCCGTAAAGTTCTTGGAATGTGAAGGCTCAGTTGAGAATGAGTTCCCACCAGAAACAGCGATGTTCTTGTCGAATTCAATGGTGGTTCTTGTTGCATTTGCTGCCCCAACCCATGAAGGCAACCCCTGTTTTGTCGATAATGCCAACCATCAATTTTTCAAAACAAATTGTCATTTTGGGGGTTTGAACAACTTTTTTTTCTTTTTATATTAGAAATCAATTGAAATTCCTAATGCTTTTTGTGATTCTAGAGGTTTGAATTTTTAATAGCTTCTAGGGATGAACTACTTTTGTATTAAAATTGATGGAAAATTCTAGGATTTTTTGTACGATTCTTGAAGGTAGAAAAAAGTGAAAGGGAAAGAAGCCATGAAAAAGGAAAAAACCCCATCTGAAGCAGCAAAGAAGGGGAAAAGAGATTTAATTAAACAAAAAGAAAAAAAATAAAAAAAAATAAGAAGAAAGGAGAAAAGAAAATAAATAAATAAATAAAATAAAATAAAAAATGGCATGTTTTTCACCATTTAACACAAATCTGGGTGTTACTTCTTAAGAGTGAATATATTGCACTTCAAAATAGTTCAGGGGGGTCATAGGACCCCTGCAAAGTTGGAGTGTGTAACAACAATTTCGGGCAAAGTTAGAGTGTGTTTTGAACCCTTTCCCCTAAACTTTGTATGAAGTGTATAAGAGTTTTTTTATACATACATTTATACTGTTGTCACGACCCGAGCCGGGACCCTGGATCGAGACACGAGACCTAGAACCAGAATGGCTCCAAGCCGATCCATGACATGAACATAGCAACTAAAGAGCATATATTAAAGTGAAAACTGATGAGTTCAATATAAATAAGTGGAAATCGAAATAACATAGCGTATATCGAACGATAACATCACAATGCTAAATCTCAAACTGCACAGGTCTGAAAAGCCTCTACTAACTGATGAGATGCTAGGACATATTTTTAGCTATCTCTAAATATGAAACAAAATGACAACACCAAACTGAAATGATAGACGCCCTTGAACAATGAGGACTCACCAAAGGTAGGCTGAACTGAGCTGTAGTGGAAGTGAGCTATCGGCGAAACTGAACTGGATCACCTAAACCTATATCATGAAATAATATAACATAGAGTATGCAGTTAATACTTTGAATATACTGAATATGTAAGGTAAGTAAAACATGCTTAGTAAATGTTAACTGAAATCATGCATATAAATATAAATCATTAAATCATGAGAGTAAGGGTTGCAAGCTGAAAACTTTATCTGAGACATACATAGTCATAAGTTGATTATCATAATTGAACATATTGACCCAAAATTTAGAAATAGAAATCATATGATTTGTCATAGCTAAAATCATAAGTAAAAGCTCATACTGATCATTGGGCCAAATCTACTGTAAACATAATAACATAAGTCATGAACATGAATAACTGAAATCATGAAGAACAATAAGAGACTCATCATTATCGACACCATCATTATAGAGCTTACGTGATGTCCCAACTATCACACTAAAGTGGGCAGAACCGTCCAAAACCTTAACAGGACTAAGGACAATACCATGATATCGATATCAAGTTGAGGCCCCTTGGAGCAGGGGAAAACTCTCTTGAGAGGTCCCAAATATAAATATACCTACATTGGTGATGTCGCCCAAATTACACCTCGTAATTGAGATATAAGCGGTTGATTGTCAAATATAGAACCAACAAAGGTTGAGGTCGATCCCACAGGGAATATGGTAAGAACTTAAGTTAATGCGAATAACTGTTATTATTGAGTTACTTATTTCCAAAGGGAGAAAATATATAATAATAAACAAAAGTAAAATTACTGAATGTTGAAATCAATTTCGGTTTGTATTTAATTAACGACTTGACTAGGATTGTGTTCCCCAAGATTTCATAACCACAAGGCTTATACACTAGTGATCTATTCCGGTGTTTAACATGCAATATTGGTAATTTAAGTTCACCTAAATGGTTGGTCCCCTATCTAGATGATTATCACCACGCAACTTGGTCCGTATACGTGTGTACTTTAGTTGACCCTTATCCTTAATATCGGATTAGCTATCCCGGGACAAGTTCAAGCTATTAGATGAGGGTTGATAGCCTCAAATCTCCGTTGTTAATCTCTTTTTCTATTTATTACCTCCTTGGTCCGGTAAGTAAGAATAAGGCAAGTCCTAACATTTGCAACCATCAAGAATCAATCAAAACAAAGGGAAAACAATACATGCATAAAATCTTATTCAAGAATCACTAGGCATTTTTACCTATGTGTGTTAATTCATCTTGGTTCCCACAAACCTAGTTATGAGTTTAGCTAGTCATACTTGTATTATCACAATCACAAGTTATTGAACAAATCATAATTGCAACTTACAAATTATGGTAGAAGAAAAACCGCATAGATTGAGTAAAACTCCAAAATTGATGAATAAACTCCAATGTTTCTTTTGTTTCTTGACTCAAGAACAATTGATCAATACCAAAATTCTAGTTGAAAACTAAATAAATCGGCTCTCTCAATTACCTTATAACTGTAAGAAAAATTGTCCTTAAAAAATAAACCTAAACTATATTTTTATTGTTCCAAGAAATCCTTTTCCTAATTAAAACTAGAAACCAGGTCGGCAAGTGGCAACGGGCTTGGTGACGATTCGTTTGTCCTTCTCACTAGTCGTGCCATGCTTAAAACAACCGTCCTCAGCTATGTACCCAGTCGTGGCAACGGGTCACCTAACAACTCGCCGTGCTTGATCATGAGTCGTTAGGTCCCTCGTGGTATAATTCCTCCAATAGTCCAGTGCACCTTACGGTTGGTCCCAGTGATCTTCCATCGATTCGTTCCTTCATGTGATGACTCGTTATGTCTATCGTCAATTACACCAGCCAGTTTGTTAATATTTCCTTTCTCATCCTTCACGGTTGACCTCACGACTCGTTACCAGGTGTAATGAGTTGTTTCCTCAACTCATCAGGTACACTATCTTGCATCTTCAAAAATCCATCTTTTGTCCATGCCTTCAACGAGTCGTGCCTCCTGCCAACGACTCGTAAAGTGCCTGACAGTCACCTTTTCAGTTATTTTCAGCATTAATTCGACCAGTTCACTCCCGAAACTGTTTTCCTGCAACATTAAGCACAAAACACATCATACCTATATAAATATAGCCCGAATGTGCATAATTTCTTGGTTTTAAGCGTCGAAAGTGCCGTAAAATCATGGCACATCAGTTGGCGCATAGTTAACCCCAAGCCTACTCTGTGTTAGACACTACTTCCAAAAACATGCATAGTTCTCCCATCGTTTTTCAATGAAGCTGAAATTATAACTACATGAATAGTCTGAAATCTGAACATTTGGAGTCTTGACTCCAAAATATATCGTAAGCTACATTTGGAGTCTTGACTCCAAAACGTATCATAAGCTGATCTTATTAGCCTTGGCTAAATCATGAAAATATAATTAACTTGTGTGGGATTGTCCAAATCATAAAATCATACATACTTGAAAAAGACTTCATAAGTCAAAATCATAGATTCATACATGGAAATTTATAAACAATCATTCATGCTAGATATCTCATCATACTTGAAATTATAAATCATAAATTTGACTTTTCATATAACTTGCATAATATGGCATAATTTCTAATAACTTAAAATCATGAATTTATAATCAAATTGAATATAAAATCTGTCCATTAGACTTAAAACATGCTTTAGGACATGAGGGGATTAAATCCATAAGCATATCATAGAGAATTTCATAAAATTGGGTTAAAATCCTATAAACCCATATACTTGAATTAGAACTTGAATTCATGAACTTGAGGAGAAACTTGGGCATGAGAGTGAAAGGAAACTCTCATTCATAGCCCTACATACCTGGGTAAACTTATTCCCAAACTATCCTTGAAAGGCCAAAAGAATTGGGGAAGAATCGAGAGAATTTTAGTTTGATCTTGAAGAGGATTCTCAATACTTTGCATGCATGGGAGCCTAATAACTTGAGATAGGCTAAACCCTCTTAAAAAACTCCTTTCAAGGCTTAAAATGATGTAGTTTAGGAATTAGGATCTTAAAAATTACGAAAACGCCCTTAAATGATTTCAGACTATACATGTATGTTATAATTCAGCTTCTTCACTAGACGACGATCAGCTTCATTAAAAAATCATGGAGAGCATATGCATGTTTTTGGGAGTAGTGTCTAGCACCGAGTAGGCTAAGGGTCAGTCAACCCATGCCTCATAACTACGTGCCAACGTAGGTATGTTCAGATATTTTAGGACCTCCCTTGTGATCTTCCCCTATCCCTAAGGGGCCTTCAGCTTGATATTAATATCATGGTAGCGTCCTTAGCTTGGCAAGGCTTTGGATGGATCTGCCCACTTGAGTGCAATAGTAGGACCACGTAAGCTCTATCGTGGTAATGTCGGTTATATGACGAGTCTCCCATTGTTCCTCATGATTTCAGTTATGAATGTTCATCAGTCATGTTATTATGTTTTCAACAGATTTGACTCAATGTCAATTTTACTTATGATTATCAGTTTTCAGCTTTGGGTCATTCAATTCAGTTATGATATTCAGTTATGTTAAATCTTGATTTTAGATAATAGCATGCAAACCCTACTCTCAGACTCTTATGATGAAATTTTTTATGATATGCCTGATCTCTGGTTTTACTTACCTTGAATACTCAGTATATTCCATGTACTAACCGCATATTCTATGCTATATCATTTTATGATACAGGCTTAGATATTTAGGCTCAGTGCCACCATTATCCAGATCCTCAGTGTTAGCATTTTCCAGCCATAGTTGGTGAATCCTCATCTTTCGCGGGCCCTTCTTTTCAGTTGTATTTTCAGTATTTTTAGTTTTAGACTTTAGTGAGTTAGTTGGGGTCTTGTCCCATCAACTCATCAGTGGTAGAGGCTTATTAGGCATAGTATGTATTGAGGTTCAGACTTCTGCAACATATACAGTTATTCGATGTTATCAGATTTTCAGACTTCCGCTATGTTATATGTTAAAATTCTACATTTATAATGTTGAGCTTAGATGTTATGTTCATGACATGGGTCGCCTTGGAGCCTCTCGGGGCTCTTTGTCCCGTGTATCGATCTTGGTCTATATTCGGGTCATGACAAACTTGGTATCAAAGTATTAGGTTTTGAAGTGTTCTAGGGTGTTTGAAAGCTGCGTTAAGTAGTGTCTTTTTCATGGGTGTGAAGCGCACCACACTTATGACAAAGAGGCTATGAGACATTTAGGAAATGTTCCCTTCTTTCATGATCTATGTCGTGCAATGAAATGTCTCTCTATCCTTCTAACTCGTGCTATACGCGTTTCTAGAATCATGCCTCCACGTTGAGTTAACGAAAGAAGAAATGGAAACAGAAATACGACCATGAGAATGGCAATGGGGATGGGGACCAACAGGCTCCACTAGCCCCCAAGGATCATGTACCCGAATAGGTTTCCCATGCAGAGTTTAGGGAAACCATACAAATGTAAGCTTATGTTATACCCCGAAACCCCAAAGATCAGACCCGGGAGTTGAAATGGAGGAAACTAGAAATCTGGCACCAGGTCACAGAACGAGTTGTTCTATGACCCGTGGGGTAGACCACGAGTCGTGAGGAGACTCGTGGTGAGGTTTAAGGTTGGGTTGAAATTTTTGGGTGTTGAAGTTCCCATGGACCTGACCACGATTCATAGTCAGACCCCACGACTCATTGAGTCAATCGTGGGCAAGGGTTAAGGGAAAGTGAAGAAAACCTGGTAGTGTACCCTATGGATGGTCACTACAAGTCGTGGTCAGACACCATGATTCGTGGGATGAGTCGTGGTCATCTGGTTGAAAATGTTTTGAAATTTGGGCAGTGAGGATGACAAGTGGTGACCACGAGTCGTGGTGTAATGCCCCGCAAACTCAAAGACTATATTCGGGACTTAAATAAAAAAATCTAAAAATCTGCAGCAATTGTCTCAGAACGACTCACCTAATGGGTTATTGTGAGACCTAACGACTCGTTCGGCCAGTCGTGAGAAGGAGGAGTAAGTATTGGTAAGTCAGAAGCAATGTACACAATGGGAGACCTCACGAGTCATGGTCACCTGTAATGACTCGTTATGTCCCCCATTACCACTCGTAGTCAGTTGTTAGGCAGTGTACCTGACGAGTGTCACCACGAGTCGTCATCTCAAGTAACGACTTGTTGTGTGACTCGTGGTCAAGCCGAGTTCAGAAACTTCAAAGTGAGGCAGTGTGGTTCACGACTGGTGACCACGATTCGTGGTTAGTGAACACGACTCATTAGGTCCCTCGTGGTGACCTATAGGGTAATCCGAGCAGTGCACTCAATGGGTGTGACCACGATAGTGGTCAGTCACCACGACCCATCAGGTCACCCGTTAGGGTCACCTGTGTCAGTTTTTCCAGCAATTTTCTAAGGGCTACTTAGTAATTTCCTACTCTCCTAAACTTCAAACTACGTCATTTTAGTCATAATTTTAGACCTATTAGTGGGGAGAAACGGTTCATTCCTCATTCCCACTCTAAGTTTTCAAAAAAATCATCGTAAGATCTCCTCTCAAGAACCCTTCAAGAAAGCCTAGGTTTTTCCTCCATTGCAACAATCCAAGCTTTCTCCTTCAAGAAATTTCAACTCAGGTATGTGGAAATTCAACAAGGGAAATTGTTCTTCCCTTGTGTCCCCCAAACCCTCCCATAGTTACTATATATCAGTTTTAGCCTTGAGCTTTCGAATACGAAGAAATTACATGTTATTATCCATAAATTTCGCATATAATGATATCCTTGCTTATTATTGACATGATCTCCATCGATTATTACCTGAATTGTTGACGTTCTTTCCAAAGTGAATTTAAGCCCTAATTCTCGAGTAATGATTATTGTGTATTAAATTCCGTCTAGTTTGTGAAGTGTGATTTGGGCTGAATTTTCTAGTATTTGTTATTGTTTAGATTACTCACTCCATTTATAAGAATGATTCTAGCCTTGTTGGATAAGATTTGCTTTAATTCTAAAAATTTGTCCATATTATGGAATTCCCGTGTTGTTGGAATGAGTTGAGTTTTCTATTAGCTGCTTAGTGGTTCGTTTAATTAGAACGTATTAACCTCTTAAGAATTATTCAGAACTTGTCAATGGATCTGTTTGACTTTAGTCCTTTCCAGAGGTGTTAGTGGTGCCTCCCAGTTATCAGAATCAGACTTAGAATCCAGTTCAGTGGTCCACTAGGCGGTCATGATATTTTAGATATATAGCTCTGACTAGCCTCAGGACCAAGTTCAGTTTACAGTTTTTTCTTAGATGGTTACGAAACTTCCAGATAAGCAACTGTGACCAGTCTAGAACCAGTTTCAAAATCTGGTTCGACAAGACTCTCAGGTTACTTTCCGTTATATGTCCCTAAATAGTCTTGGACCCCAGTTTCGAGCTATCATCCTAGTAGTTCAGCTTAGGTTTTCCAGTGGGAGTAGGACTTAGCACCGAACGGGCCAGGGTTCCAGCACACCCAGGTTTCGAAAACTACGTTGCCAGCGTAGGTTACAATATTACTTGGCCTAATTGGCCCCGAACTTTTGTGATTATCTAGTTCATGCCTTTATATCCTGGCAAGGTATATTGGGTCCTACTGGTGGGGTGTATACATCGGACTCCACGTCTAGCTCACGTGGTTACGTGTCGGTTGTAGACTCTCCCACTAATCAGTCCAGTCCAACTTCAGAATAAGCAGCTAAGTCGGTATAGTATTTCACACTCAGAACTTTCAGACGACATGTCTTTGACCACCAGATAGGGTCATCTTGACCATTTTAGTTTACTTCAATAGTTCAGTTCAGTTAACTTGTTGACCATTGCATGTCATTTCAGTTCAGACTTTGTATTTAAGTTATGCTCTCTCTCACTTACTCAGTACATTCAAAGTATTGATGCATACTTTTATTCTATATCCTTTCATGATACACTTGCAGGTTCTCAGACTCAACAACGTTAGTTTTTGCGATTCAGATCCTCCTCCGCCGCAGTCAAAGTGTGAGTCCTCATCATTCGAGTGCCTTATTTGATTTTCTCTCAATTGATTTATTATTTTTAGTTGGACTTAGAGTTATGTAGGGGCTATTCCCAGCAACTCATCAGTTAGAGGGCTTTCAGACATAGAGTTAATTTCAGACTTCAGATGCTTTAAATTTTATGTTTTCTTCTAGTTTTATTTTCTTAAATGCTCTTATGTTGTTATTTCAAATATTCTACTATGCATGTTTTACTTAGAATACCAATGTATGATAGACCAGGGTTTGACTTGGGGTCACTTGTGACTTCAAGTACCGTGTTACGCCCAGGGTGTAGACTCGGGGCGTGACACGTGGTCACCTCTAATGACTCGTTGGGTCCCTTGTGGCGAGCCCCAGATGAATTTTTGGATAGTGCACTCGACGACCGATGCTTACGGACAAATGAGTAGTACTCAACTTATGTAAATGTTTGGTATTTTCTTATACTATGTCATGGTGACATTCCTGTGATGTTTATGCTTAATATTCCATTTAATTACATGAGATTAGTTGAATGCATGTGCCATGGGTTGACTTGGGGTCTCTCGGGGTTTCTCGTCCCGTGTCTATGATCCGGTGTATGTTCGGGTCGTGACAAACTTGGTATTAGAGCCATATGTTTGAAGTGTCCTAGGGTGTCCGAAAGCCGCGTTTGGTAGAGTCTTTTTCATGGGTGTGAAGCGCGCCACACCTATGATGAAGAGACCACTAGACGTTTAGGAAATGTTCCCTTCTTTCATGTTCTATGTCGTGCGATGAAAAGTCCCTTCATCCTTCTAACTCGCGTGATTCGCGATTGTAGAATTATGGCTCCTAGAAGAATGAACGAAAGGAGGAATGGAAATGATAAAGGCCATGGAGATGGCAATGACCATGGACATCAGCAAGCCCCACCTATTCCGGATCCCCAGGCACCAGAGCCAACTACCTACGCTGAGTTTTGGGTGGCGATTCAGATGTTAGCATAGGCCTTGACCGCCCAGGTCAATCAGCAGGCTGTTGCATAGGTTCCACAGAATGGCAATGCAGCGACGGCTCGGATTAGAGACTTCTTGAGGATGAACCCTCCCGAGTTCACGGGATCGAAGGTGGATGAGGATCCACACGAGTTTATTGAAGGGATCTTGAAGGTCACTCAGGTTATGGGGGTGAATAATGGGGAGTGTGTTGATTTGGCCTCTTACCAGCTAAAAGAGGTCGCTCATATTCAGTACAAACAATGGAAGGACAACAGGGCAGTAGGAACAGGCCCTATCAACTGGGATGAGTTCCACATGGCGTTTCTTGACAGGTTCTTCCCTCGGGAGATGAGAGAATTGAAAGCAACTGAGTTTGTTAACCTCAAGAAAGGAAATATGACAGTGCTGGAGTATTCGCTTGAGTTCACTCGGTTGTCAATGCACGCCCCAAAGTTGGTGATGGATCATAGGGCGTCGGTGTGCTGATTTGTTTATGGCGTGGCCAGTTATTTAGACAAGTATTGCAGGACTGCCATGCTTCATCAGGATATGAAATTTCCTCACATAGTATTGTATGCCCAGCTGATGGAGACGGCTCATGCGAGGGAGAGGGAGGCAAAGAGATCTCGGATAGATAGTTGTGGGTTTTCACATCAGAGGTCCGAAGGTGGCTACCGTCCACAGTTTCAACAGAGGTCACTAGCCCCAGCGCCATCATTAGCTAGTGTTCCATCCAGAACCAGGGGTGATTAGAGGCGTAGGGCTTCAGGGTCGAAGGATCAGAGGGGCACCAAGTTAGAGTATACCTCCCCAGCTTGTGGGAAGTGCGGCAAGAGTCATACCGGGGAGTGCCTACTCGGTTCGGATGTCTGCTTCGGGTGTGGTAGTCTTGGGCACATGCACTGAGCATTTCCATATGCCAGATAGGGTGATGATAGGGGTCAAGCACAAACCACCAGGATAGCAACAACTCCATCCCATTCAGTTCCATTGGGAGCATCTACTAGTGGGGGTGGCGGTCAGCGCCAAAACTGATTCTATGCCCTTGCCTCGTGCCAGGAGAAGGAGACTTCACCAGACATGGTCACTGGTATATTGTGTATCTTTCATATTGATGTTTATGCTTTGCTAGACCCGGGAGCCAAATTGTCCTTCGTGACTCCTTACATTGCTAGTAGTTTTGGAGTTAGTCCTGAGATTCTGTCAGAATCATTCTTCTATCTACCCCAGTCGGTTATTCAGTTGTAGCTAGGTGGATATATAGAGGTTGCCCGATCATGATATTGCATAAGGTTACCTCCACATGCTTAGTAGAATTGTCCATGACTTATTTTGACATCATTTTGGGTATGTGTTGGTTGTTTTCATGTTATACTTTGATTAATTGTAGGACCCGTACCGTGGAGTTTCGTTTTCTAGGTGAGTCAATTTTGGAGTGGAAGGGTAGTTCGGTGGTGCCAGCAAGCCGATTTATTTCCTATCTTAAGGCTAGGAATATGATCTCTAAGGGGTGTTTGTACCACAGAGTTATGGTTAAGGATGTGGAGTCCGAGACCCCTACTATCCAGTCAGTTTCGGTGGTATGCGAATATCCAAAGGTATTTCGTGAGTATTTTCCAAGTGTTCCTTCGGAAAGGGAAATTGATTTCGATATTGATCTATTGCCAGATACGCAACCTATTTCTATCCCTCCTTATAGGATGGCTCCAACCGAGCTAAAGGAATTGAAGGATCAGTTAAAGGATTTTTTGGATAATGGTTTCATTAGACTGAGCCAGTCTCCATGGGGTGCACCAGTTCTATTTTTTCAGAAGAAGGACGGTTCCCTTCGCATGTGTATTGATTATCGACAGTTGAACAAGGTTACCGTTAAGAACAGGTACCCCTTACCCAAGATTTGATGGTTTTTTTTACTAGCTTCAGGGTGCCAAGTGCTTCTCCAAGATCGATCTCAGGTTCGGGTATCACCAGCTTAGAGTTCGGGAGAGTGACATCCCGAAGACCGCTTTTAGGACTCGGTATGATCACTATGAATTTGTTGTTATGTATTTTGGGATAACCAATGCTCCTACAACTTTTATGGACCTGATGAACAAGGTGTTTAAGAAATATTTGGATACCTTCGTGATCGTGTTCATCGTATCCTTATACACTACCGAAGCGAAGAGGAGCATACCACTCATTTGAGGATAGTGCTGCAAACCCTTAAGGATCGTCAACTGTATGCAAAGTTTAGTAAGTGTGAATTTTTTCTAAACTCACTAGTATTTCTGGGACATGTAGTATCAAGCGAAGGCATAAGGGTAGATTCCCAGAAGATAGAGGCGATGAAGAATTGGCCCAGACCGGTGAATCCTTCAGAAATTCGAAGTTTCTTGGGCCGAGCAGGTTATTTACTGAAGGTTTGTGGAGGGTTTCTCATCTATTACGGCACCTTTGACTAAGTTGACTCAGAAAAAAGGTGAAATTCCAATGGTCGGATGCTTGTGAGAAAAGCTTCCAAGAGTTGAAGACCCGACTCACTTCAGCACCAGTGTTGACCTTACCTTAGGGTACCGATGGCTTTGTTGTCTATTGTGATTATTCGAGAGTCGGACTGGGATGTGTGTTGATGCAGCATGGGAAGGTAATAACATATGCCTCGAGACTGCTGAAGGTCCATGAAAAGAATTACCTGACCCATGATCTTGAGTTGGTTGCGATTGTGTTTGCATTGAAGATATAGCAACATTACTTATATGGGGTCCATGTGGATGTATTTATGGATCACAAGAGCTTGCAATATGTGTTCACACAGAAGGATCTAAATCTTCGGCAAAGGAGGTGGTTGGAGTTACTTAAGGACTATGACATGAGTGTCCTTTACCACCCGGGCAAGGCTAATGTGGTTGCGGATGTGCTTAGTAGACTCTCCATGGAAAGTGTGTCCCATGTGGATGAGGGAAAGAAGGAGTTGGTGAGGGTGTCCACCAACTCGCAAGGCTGAGAGTTAGATTGATCGATGGCAGTATTGTTATGCATAACGGGTCAGAATCATCCTTGGTAGTTGAAGTTAAATCCAGGAAAGATGAGGATCCAATATTGAGGAAGCTGAAGGAGGCGGTGTAGAGTCAAAAGGTGGAGGTTTTCTCCCAAGGGGGAGATAGTGTGCTGCGATACCAAGGTCGACTATGTGTTCCGAACATCGAGAATTTCAGAGTTCGGATATTGCATGAGGCACATGGTACCAGATATTCCATTCATCCAGGATCCATAAAAATGTATTGGGATTTGCGAGAGATCTATTGGTGGGATGGTATGGAGAGAGATATTGCGGAGTTCGTAGCAAAATGTCCAAACTGCCAGCAAGTGAAAGTCGAACATCAAAGGATGGGAGGCGTACTTCAGGATATCAGCATCCCCACTTGGAAGTGGGAAGAGATAAATATGGATTTTGTTACAGGCCTACCTCGTACTCGCCGACAATATGACTCCGTTTGGGTGGTGGTTGACAGGTTAACTAAAGCTACACATTTTTTACGTGTCAAGACCACAGATTCAGCGGATGATTATGCTAAGTTGTATATTCGGGAGTTGGTTCGACTTCATGGAGTGCCCTTGTCTATTATCTCAGATCTAGGTACTCAGTTTACCTCTCAATTCTGGCATTCTTTTAAAAAAGGACTTGGGATGCAAGTTCAGCTCAGTACAACGTTCCATCCGCAAACAGACGGCCAGGAGGAACGAACCATTCAGACCCTTGAGGATATGTTGAGGGCATGTGTTATGGATTTTAAAGGTAGTTGGGATGATCATTTGCCCTTGATCGATTTTGCTTATAATAACAGTTACCACTCCAGTATACAGATGGCACCATTTGAGGCTCTTTACGGGCTGAGGTGTAGATCTCCCATAAGATGTTTTGAGGTTGGTGAGCCAACTATGATAGGACCAGATTCAGTTCATGAGGAGATGGTGAAGGTTCAATTGATAAGGGACCGATTGAAAACCGCTCAGAGTCGTCAGAAATCGTATGCTGATGTGAGGAGAAGAGATTTGGAGTTTGATGTGGAAAAGTGGATATTTCTAAAGATATCTCCCATGAAGGGAGTCATGCGGTTCGGAAAGAAAGGTAAACTCAGTCCTTGTTATGTTGGCCCCTACCGGGTTGTGAGAAGAGTTGGTACGGTGGCGTATGAGTTGGACTTTCCCTCGGAGCTATCTTTGGTTCATCCCGTCTTTCACGTGACACTTTTGAAGAAGTGCCTGGGTGATCCAGCCTTGGTAGTTCTGGTAGACAGCGTTGGAGTGAAGGACAACCTCAGTTATAAAGAAATTCCCGTTGAAATCTTGGATCGGCGAGTTCGGAGGCTAAGGAACAAAGAAGTAGCTTCAGTAAAGGTGTTATGGAGAAATCAACATGTTGAGGGAGCTACGTGGGAAGTCGAAGCAGATATGATAGCTAATTACCCTCATTTGTTCCCTACCGGCTCAGTTTCAGTTTGAGGTACCAATTTTGGACTAAAACCTTTAATCATCTTTTCCCGTTTAGTTCATGTATGCAAGCTTTTTTATGATATGGTAAATGTATGTGATGACTGAATTCATTTTATCTAGGCAGTACCTCTCAGAAATAGTCATTCCGTCAGTTTTCGACTTAAATGATTGGTAATCGTATATGGTGATAGCTTGTTTATGAGTTTTCTGCATGTTTCTAACATTCGAGGATGAATGTTCCCAAGGGGGAGATATTTTTATCCCCTGGGAACCCAAGGATTAGACCCGGAAGTGAAAATGAAGAAAAATTGAAAATTTGCACCAGGTCACAAAACGACTCGTGAGGTGAGTCATGAGGAGTGACCACAAGTATAGAAGTGACTCGTGGTCAGCTTGGTTTGGCAAAGTCTGAGTGAGGAGGCCACGGGCCTGACCACAGGTCATGGTCAGACCTCACGACTCGTAAGGTCACCCGTGGTCAACCCTGGAGGATTGACAATGATGGGATGGACCACTGAAGGTTACCATGAGTCGTGGTCTGACCTCACGACTCGTAAAGTCTCTCGTGGGGTTCTCTTGGAGTTTTGGGAAGTGGACTAAATGGATCAAGGAAACGAGTCGTGTCCTGTGGAAATGACCCGTTAGGTCCCTCGTGAGGACTAGCGACCAGAAATTTCTTGCGTTTTAATGAGGGTGTTTCCATAATTTCTTAAGTTTCTAAGGCCTAAACTACGTCGTTTTGGATATTTCCTGAGTGTGATAAGAGGGAGTTAAGTCCCTATTGCATGCCCATTCTCATGCAAGGATTTTAGAGAGGTTTCTGGGAGATTCAAGGCTTTCTTCCCCAAATTTTCTTCAATTTCTTTGTGGGTGCTCAAGGAACTTTAATTCCATCTATTCCCAGGTATGTAGGGTTTTAAAATGGGTGGAATTGTTCCTCACCCATGCCCAATTTCGATCAAAGTCATGAATCCTCCTATTCAAGTCTATGGGGTTTTCTCCAAATGCATGAAAGATGTGATTTCTCCTTATGGATATGATTTAATTGGGTTTTGATTATTGAATTATGCATGTTGGACAGGTTTTGTATTATTTTCTTCAAAATCATGTTTCAATCTTTTTAAATCTAAATTGCCCATTTATGGAAGTTCACGGAAATTATGATTTATGATGAATATTTAATATTTTAAGTTTATTGATTATGGAAATGCATGAATCCAAGCTACCCATGTTTATGAGCATATTTTGAAAGAATTAAGTATGATGAAGTATTTGGCAATACCCACATGATGAATGACCTATGATTTATGAAATGAATTTCATGATTTATCGATTTATGATGTTGGCCGATAAAAAAAGGGGGCCTTGATTCTTGGCTAAACATGTTTTAAAGGGGATCAATGATGATAAATTTTATATCTTAGCCGGTGAATTTTTTTTGCATGATGTTAATGAATTATGTAAGAGCCTATATGCATGTTTTTGGGAGCCGTGTCTAGCACCGAGCAACCCGACGTTCAAAGGACTACGCCAGTGTCTCATAACCACATGCTGCCGTGGGTTGTAAATGTTATGATGTATTGATAATGATCCCCTCAAATGTGATATCACGCCCTATGCACGACCCTCTCCTGGCAAGCCAGGGTCTTCTTTGCCCACTTGAGCGAGACAGTGGGGCATCATGAAAGGCTCTACCATGATAGTGTCGGTTATGACGAGTCCTTCCATTGTTCCGCATGTTTTATTAATTGTTATATTTATTTTAATGGTTCAAGTTATATTATGATAAAGTTATTTACGCTTATGATATTGAATGATTTGAATGTCTTGAGCCTTATGTTTGATTACGAAGATTTTTATGCAAGCATGATGTCCTTCTCCTCTATGATGTTTACTTTACTTTTAAAATGTCCGTTTTACTTACCTTGCATACTCAGTACATTCCACGTACTGACCGCATACTTTCTATGTTGTATTGTTTCATGATACAGCTTTGGGTCAATTGATTTAGCTATGATGTTATGTTATGTTGAGATCATGTTTTCAGAAAGATAGCATGCAATCCCTACTATCAGATTCTTATTTTGTTTATGTTTTATATTTTGCATGTTTTAAATGATTTTATTTATTTAGGCTTTTTTACTTACCTTGCATACTCGGTACATTCCACATGCTGACCGCATGCTCTATGCTATATCGTTTCATGATACAGGCCCCAGCACTCAGGCTCAGCCCCATTCTTAGCCAGCCTTTCAGAGTTAGCATCCTATGCCTATTGGTGAGTCCTCATCTCCCGAGGACCATGTTCTATCAGTTTTGTTTATGTATTTTCAATTTTCAGCTTTAGCGAGTTAGTTGAGGTCTTGTTGTCACGATCCGAATTAAGGCTCGAATCGCAACATGGGACAAGGAGCCCTGAGAGACCCCTAGTCGACCCATGACATAAGCATACATCTAACTCGATCAATAAAGCTGAAGAATCAACAAGATAAATGATAGCGGAAGTCTAAATTTAACTTAACATCAAAATACCCAATCTGAAGCTGAATACATCCATATGTCTAAAAAGCCTCTTAACATGATGAGTTGATGGGACAAGACCCCAATAAAGAGGAAACTAAAAATACAAAGAGAAAGTCTGAATAATTCTAGTCTTTGGGAGATGAGGACTCACCAAAAACGTACGATGTTATCTCAGAAGACTGACTATGAGCGGGCTTGAGCCTGGGAGCTGGGTCCTGTATCATGAAATGATACAACGTAGAGTATGCGATCAACACGTGGAATGTACCGATTATGCAAGGTAAGTATAACCGCTTAAGTAAGTAAAATCATTTAAAGACAATGCATAATATAAATCATAAATATTAAGAATATGAGAGTAGGGCTTGCATGCATTCTTTCTGAAATCGTGATCTCATCATAACATAACATACATCATAACTGAATCAATTGACTCAAAGCTGAAATCTAATACTTATAAGTAAAATTGAACATTGAGTCAAACCTTCTTTAGAACATGTATCCATGTATAAATCTCAAGAATGATGAACATGTATAACTGAAATCGTGAGGAACAATGGGAGACTTGTCTTTTAACCGATATACCACGATAGAGCTTACATGGTCTCAACTATCACACTCAAGTGGGTAGAGCCATCCAAAGCCTTGTTGGGGCTAGGGATGATATCATGATGTCGACATCTAGCTTTGGGCCCAATCGGGGCAGGCGATAGCTCACAAGGGAGGTCCCAATAGTGTGTGTGTGTATATATATATAGTATAAACCTACATTGGCACATAGTTCTGAGGCATAGGGTGATCGACCCTTAGCCTACTCGGTGCTAGACACTACTCCCAAAAACATGCATATGCTCTACATCATTTTGCAATGAATCTCAACATAATCTATTGACGAATCTCAATGATCAAATACATCTCAAATATGAAATCACGCATATGAGAAGCTTTAGCTCAAAACATACCACAAGCTGAAAGATAATTGGGAGTCTTCGCTCCAAAACCATGAGGTAAGCTTAATTCGGGAAATCATAATTCATACTTGACGTGAGGGAATTTACCAATACTTTATCATTCTTGGAACTACTCAATCCACATCAAAAACATAATTATAAATATGGGTCGCTTTAAAAGATGCTTTTAATCATAATATTTCATCATCATCATACATTCATCACAAATCTCATCTTTCATGAACTTCTCATCAATAGACTTTTTATTTCATAAAACTAGAGACGTGATTTTTGATTGAAAACAATATAAAACTTTCCCATGCTCCATAATTCAGTAGTGGAAACATAGTTAAAACATACCCATGTAGAGAATTAGGAAATTCATGCATTTGGTTTAAAACCCCATAGATTAGATTTAGAAATCTCATGATTTAGAGAGGGATTGGGAATGGATGTAAAAGGAATCACCCATTCCTAACCCTAAATACATGTTGGTAGCTGATTCTTACACTTCTTTGATAGCCCAAGGAGAAATTGAAGAGAATTTGAAGAACACTAAACTTGATCACCCTCTCTCACCTCCTACCTTGCATGCATGAATGAATAAGGCCTAAAATGAACTTAACCCCTTTAAAAGTCGTCATTCATAACTCAAAATGACATAGTTTAGGCTTTAGGATCTTAGGAATTACGGAAAATCCCTTACTAAATTCGCGGAAAATAACTGCCAGATGGTCCCAATGAGGGACCTAATGACTCATCATCAAGTGTCATGACTCGTGGATTAATCTGTCAAGTACATTGCTTGTCAGGTCTCCTGGGCTTGTCACAGATGACTTAATGACTCGTTTGTCACGCCCAAAAACTAGGGTAGGGCACAACTGCCACTCGATTCATGATTAATCGAGAATCCGGCTATATGACATCTGTAACTGTAACACTCAGGCCATCTAGGTTTCCTGTCACAATCAATTGGAGTATAAAATGGACCCATAAGGTCTAAACAATATATGCTAAACAACTGAAATGCAACCAAGGCAATGAATATGCTAAGACAAGAAACAATAAGCGGAAGAGGCCACAAACTGAATAACACTGCACACGCTAAGTCCACAAAGCCTCTAAAGAGTAAACTGGCTGATGATCGGAACAGGGCTCCGACCTACCCATAACTACATCTCAAAACTCAAGCATATATAACTAAGCCCTAGCTCCAGGAAGAAAGGAGAATACAAACACATTCGTAGATCTCACGAACTGCTACTGCAACTGGCAATCCCGACCTCTACCTGCACCTGTGGCATGAACGCAGGTCCCCAAGCGAAGGGACGTCAGTACGAATGAAATGTACTGGTATGTAAGGCTGAAACTGTAAACATGAGATAGCAATCCTGTAATAACTGCCTCCGCACATAAACATATAAAGGATAGATATAACTTGAACTTTGCAACCTGTAATTGATATCAACTCACTATAACATCAGTGAACTCAAGATAACTGAACTAGGAATAAGGAATAGTAACAACCTGGAATCCTGGAAACCAAAATATGATAATAACTCTATAATGAGATGAAAATTCAATTAAGAAATGCACAAGAAAGAAACTATAACTGTAATGCCAGTGAATAGCCAACCACAAACCCATATATAAAATTTATCCAGCCGATGTACCACACCAGGTAAAATAAAAATATCTCCAGCTGGTATACCACACCAGGGTAAATTAAAAATATCTCTAGCCGGTGTACCATACCAGGGTAAAATAAAAATATATCCAACCGGGTATACCACACCGGGGTAAAATAAGAATATCTCCGACCGGTGTATCACACCGAGNCACCGAGGTAAAATAAAAATATCTCCAGCCGGTGTACCACACCGGAGTAAAAATAAAAATATCTCCAGACGGTGTACCACACCGGAGTAAAAATAAAAATATCTCCAGTCGGTGTATCATACCTGGGTAAAATAAAAATATCTCCAGTTGGTGTACCATACTGGGGTAAAAATAAAAACAAATCTCAATCGCAATCATAAATGGAGTTGATAGGGGTCATATAGACTATTTGAATACTGACAACCATGAAATATGCTGACTCAGTAACTATAACATGTGTTGGATCGTACCACGACCCCTAATGCTACAATTATGCCAAACAAATACAGGTCTTTCATTTGACATTTAAATACATACATGAGCTGTGAATGAATTCTAGGGAAGTTCCTAGAACTGGAATATCATAAAGACAGTGTAGACGCACGTTCATGATTTTAAACATCTCCTAGCAATACTAACACGAGGAGCAGAGAGGAATAGCTTAAGATAACAGTTTCTATTAACAATCTTAGCATTCATTTCATGCTTATACTCATTTGACTTTCATACTTTCATATCAAGAATTGTGAGCATACCTCATTCGTTGCACATCATATCACATCTCGAGGTAACTTAACAAGAAGACATAACTTGCGTATCTCAAACTTGGAGCTCTTTAACATAAAAATTCTAGGCAACTGTCTAGGGTCCACCTTAAGATAAATAAAGACTTATAGTCGTGCTTTAGAAAACGCAGGAAAAGCTCATGTGAAACTTTGCAATATATGAGGAGCTTAGAAAAGCTTAGCGGCATTATAAACAATTTAGAATCATCCAAGAATAGAAATCCTTTAAAACTTGAAAAAGTTAATCCAACTCTTAGAACGAATAATCAAAGATAATTGTTTAAAAAGTACAATGAAAAACTTCTGTTTAAGTTGACACTATCTCAATATATTCGATTCTAATCATTTTTTAAGAAATCAATACTTTACTGGCCTTTCATTAGCTTAACACCACTGAATATAAACAACTTTATTTATAACTTTTTTTGCTAAACGTCTAGCCATTTGACTAACTCATCAACATTCGTAGCACTTATCATCTATGTTAACAACCTTTAGCTTTACTTTTCGTATTCATCATAAATTCTTTTCCAAATAGAATTCGTGATTTCCTATTTAATTATTTACTCTTGTGTTCATTATTCCAGCAATTCTTATATGCACTTACCTTTTTACCTAATTGCCAACCTTATCTCTTAGATATCGTCTTTGCTTATATTTTAACTTCGGTCAAAGGTTTTCTGAAGTCAACTACAGGCAAAGAGCATATAACTTACATATTATCTTAAAAGGTCTAACATTTACTCTTATCTTTCCTTTGCTACTAGCGCCTCAACTTTTACACTTGAGTTAACCTCCTTACACCTATACAACTTTCAAAGAACGTGAAACATGTCTACTTAAAGCCTTAAACAATTCTTAGGAGGTCTAGATAACCCAAGAGCTCTAATAAACACATAGCGACTTTCTAATGGCAATCCTTGCCGCCTAGCGTGTAACTTGAACATAATCATAAACGTGTATATATATATATATTATGGTTTTCTTATAACCTGATAACATCAAGATACTGTTCATAACTTTCCCATAAGTATGGTTCTATATAAATATCAACAATTTACACATTCGAGTTCTATTTTCCAAGTTTAACGTATCGGTTGATGAAGAAACGCTTTAATTAGTCGCTTAGCTTAAGGGAGTGGGATGGGGGACCCTATCATGGCACTAAAAACCTGAAAACATACATATAATAGGGTAGGTAACTATTGTAAGTCAATTCCATTTGGTCACCCTCGTTAGCCCTTATTGAGTTAAAACCGATTTCAAATGTTAGGTTTGTTCGCGCGTCGTCGTCTTGCCATGTTTACCAAATTCCTTAGCAACCCTGATGTGAACACATTTGAAACCACAAATACATAACATAATCTAAAGTACCATCTCATAGAGGCCATGCTTAGGGGACATCAGACTTAATTTACAACTATAACCACAATCGAAGGCAATTGCCCTCTTCACTTCACACTCATATGTTCCAACTCTTTAGAAAATACATAATGTAATACCAAGTAATTATAAGAACAGGTAAGAAACATAATATGCTAATACATAAATTAAGTATAGGGGAATTCCAGATTCATCCGCAGCACGAGTTCGTGCTTGAAATCAAGAGACAAAGAGCGCCTTACATACCTTGTTCCGATGAGCTTTCCTTAATCGATTCTTTCCTCCAACAACCATGTTTAGTATTCTTCAATTCATTGAAGTTATACTCATGTAACAAGCCTGGTTTGAGTAAATTTCCTAGACAAAATGTCATCCCAACAGAAGCCATAACAACAATACAAAACAACATTTCATTACCTTGTTTTAACTTGTTTCCACAACCTTTAAGGGAAAAAATGAAAGGGTGAATTTACCTAGATTTTCTTGTGATTATTCCCAAGCATAAAAGGAGTATATTACCAGTAAAACACAGCTGTATCAACCTCTAAAAACGGGAAGAAACTTCACCCAAAAACACACCAAAAATGAGCCACAAACCAACTTCAACTTCTAGCTTTAGCTAATGAAATTCTTGCAAGTTTAATAGCTAGAAATGGTTACCCTTTTCTTGTCTTCCACTCCTACTAAGATGGAGTATCTAGGAATCTTAATATGGTTGCAAACACAGCAGCTTCACTTCCCAAAGAATGGTAGAAACTTCAGCTAAAAACACATGAAAAAACAACCTAGCCTAGTTTCTAATTTTCAAGCTTTTAGCTAAGATTTTTGATAAGTTTAAAGGATAGAATACTTAACTCCTCCATTGAATCCAACCATTAACAAAAGGGAGTATATATGAAGCTTAGTACTGCTCCAAAAACGAATAAAAAAACATCATAACAACATGCTTCAAAAATGCAACAACAAGACTCACCGATGCCTCTCTTCAACTTTGCAATGATCTTCTTCACTTGGCTTGAATATTTGGTTGATGATTTGCCTTGATTTATCTTGGTTTTTGGATGTAAAATAAAGATATAAGTGTCCACTAAGAAGGGCAGCTAGAATTTGGATAGGAATTATATGATTTTAGCAGCAAACAACTTAAATAAATAGGGGTAGAGCGGTGGAGGCGGTGCTTACTTCACTGCTTAATGGGGTTTTAGTAAAATGCCCATAACTTTTTACTCTGAACTCCGATTGATGAGTGATTTGATGTTATGAAACCTACACTCAAATACCTTTAATTTGATAGGTTATGGAGCTTCTAGTTCATTATATATTTGGAGATATGGTAGTTTAAAATTGACCCTAACTTATAAACTTCACATACTCTTTGTTTTTCCATTCGTACACATTTTCCTTGTCATCTACAATCAATATACAACCTGTACTTCCCTTAACATAGAATACAAACATCAAATAATCACAAAAAAATTTCGGGGTGTAACATCGTTACCAGGTGACCACGACTCGTGGTCACCATCCGTGATATGCACTACCTCATCCTCAAATAAAATTTTCCCTTCTTGGTCACGACTCATCCCACGAATCGTGGGGACTGACCACGACTTGTGGGGTCCTCCCATTAAGTCCACTGTCTTTTTTCTCCTCTTTACTCACACACCACTCCCCATGACTGACCTAACAACTCGTACGGCCTGACCACAAGTCGTGGTCACGTAAGTGGGGATCCCATTTCCCAATCTTTTTAAGCTAATCACCTGGCCTTCCCATGAGTCACATCACAACTCGTGGGCTGCTCTCACAGGTCACCTCACGACCCATTCTGATACCTGGTGCCAGTTTTGAGTGTTTGTCATGACTCGAATCGAGGCCCGAATTGTAACATGGGACAAGGAGCCCCGAGAGACTCCAAGTCGACCCATGACATAAGAATTCATCTAACTTAAGCGATAAAATAGAAGAAATAACATAATGAGCTTAGAGGAAGTCTGAGATAAGAATAACATCAGAATACTCAATCCGAAGCTAAATACATTATTTTTATGAAAACCTCTAAACATGACGAGTTGATGGGACAAGTCCCCAACTAACTCAAATAAGCGGAAACTAAAAGTACACAAAGGAAATCTGAATAAGTCTAGTCCTCAGGAGATAAGGACTCACCCACAATGAAGGTGCTAACTCTAAAGACTGGCTATGAACAGGGCTAAGCCTCAGAGCCGGGTCTTGATCATGAAATGATACAATATAGAGTATGCGGTCAGTATGTGAAATCTATCAAGTATGAAAGGTAAGTAAAATGGATATTTAAAAATACATAAAAGCTCATAAATGATCATAAGAGTGGGACAACATGCTCATAACATAAATATCATAAGATAACATAAGGCTCAAGGTTTTCAAATCATTCGTAAAAAATTCATTATCATAGTCATGATAGAAACTTTATTAAATCACCACTCGATCCAAATAACATAAACATATCATTGCATAAAACATGCGGAACAATGGGAGGACTCGTCACAACCGACACCATTATGGTAGAGCCTTACATGATGCCCCAACTATCTCACTGAAGTGGGCAGAGTCACCCTTGGCTTGCCAGCCAAGGGACGTGCATTATGTGATATCACAAAAGAGGGAATCATTATCATTGTAATGTATCAAAATAAACCAATGGTGGCACGTAGTTATGAGACACTAGCGTAGTCCTTTGTTCGTCGGGCTGCTCGGTGCTAGACACGACTCCTAAAAACATGCACATTAGGCTCATATGTAAATCAATAACATCATTCATTAAAATTCATGGCCAAATAAAGATTTATCCTAATTGATCCCATTAAAAAATGATTATCTAAGAATCAAAGACCCTTTAATTGGCCAACATTATAAATCAATAAATCATGAGATTCATTTCATAAATCGTAAATCATTCTTGAACACGTGGGCATTGCCCAATACTTTACCATGCTTGAAAATGCTCAATTCATTGGAAAACATGATTATAAACATGAGTAATTTAAAAACATGCTTTTCATAATCAATAATACATCATACATGTACATTTATCATAAACCTTGACTTTCATGAACTTTTCATAAATGAGCAATTTCATTTATAAAACTTGAAATATGATTTCTAATGTAAAACAACACAAAACTTTCCTATAATTTGTAATTTAATAATAGTAACTCAATTAGATCAAGCCCATGTAGAGAAATAGAATTTTTATGCATCGGGTAAAAACCCCATGGAATTTAGATAGGAAATTTTATGAATTGAAAGTGATTGGGCATGGGTGTGAAAGGATTCACCCATTCATAACCGTACATACTTGGGAAAAATCAAATCTCACCACTCCTTGAAAGCCCAAAGAAAGATTTTGAAGAAAACCTTGAAGAGCAAGCTTGATCACCTCCTCAATCCCTTAACTTTGCATGCATGGGTTGTGAATAGGTTAAAAGGACTTAACCTATCTTAATACACTCATAAAGTAACTTAAAAGGACGTAGTTTAGGACCTTAGAGCATAGGAATAATGAAAATGCCCTTAATAAAAACCCTAAAAAATCTGCACTGGGTGAACTAAGGAATGGTCCCACGAGTCATCACCTGGTACCACGAATCATGGTATTGAGCCGTTGGATCCACTTCCCATTTCATACTTTTATGTTCCCTTCCTACGACTCGATAGGAAGAGTCGTTCTATCAAATGACGGGTCGTTGTAACGTCCGTGGTTTCCCTCTTCAGGTTCTGTACTAATCCTTCCCACGACCCTCACCACGACTCATTACTTCCTCCAACGAGTCGTGGTTTGCTTCCATTATGTAGAATGGAGAATTTTTACATTTCTTCCCACGATTGGTATGTTATACCCAGGGAGCTCAGACATTGGACTCGAGAGTTGAAACGGGGAAAAAGTGAAAATTGTTATTGCAGTCTCAGGATGAGTTGTCTCACGACTCGTGAGGATAGCCCACGAGTATTCAGGTGACTCGTGGGGAAGGCCTGAGTTTGAGAAGAAGCCCTGGAAGAGTTGAGACCCCATGGGTGAGGCCACGGCTTGTGCTCAAGACCCACGAGTCGTTAGGTCAGCCGTGGGGAAGGAAAGATGAGATAGTGTACTCAATGAATGGTGACCACGAGTCGTGGTTACCCCTGACGAGTCATGAAGTGACCCATTGCGAGCCCAGGAGAAAAGATGATGCAGTGCACTTGATGAGCGAAGTAACGAGTCGTTGCCCTGGGGCACGAGTCATCAGGTCATCCATTAGGACCACTTGGCAGTTATTTTTTGCGAATTTAGTAAGGGACTTTTCATAATTACTAAGTTCCTGAAGCCTAAACTACGTCGTTTTATCCTATGAAAGGTGGGTTATAGAGGGGGAAACTATCCTAAGTCTTCATTCATGCATGCAAGAGAATAGAAGAGTGATAGAGAGGTGATCAAAGGGTGATTCAAGGTTTTCTTCTTCAATTTCTTTCAATTTCTTTTTGGGCATTCAAGAGAGAGTAGATTCAGCCTCCATTGGTGTAGGGTTACGAATGGGTGTTTCCGTTCACACCCATGCCCATCCTCTATTACCCATGAAAATCTGTTAACCACATGGAGTTTTAATTCAATTTTTTTGGTGAAATTCAAATGATTTGCTAATGGGCTTTATGATTTATAATACACCATATCTTATGGATTTGGATAAGATTTTTATATAATTTTACTTATAAACTATTGTTTTGATTTCTACTAAGATGAAGCCTATTTAAGCTTGATCCTGTACAAATCAATTTATGGTCGCCGCTTTCATTGCTAATTACTTACAACCCCAACATGATTCCTAATTTGAAATATGAATTCATTCAATTACCCACTATGTTTTGATGATTTTCAAGGAATATGTCGGTCTACCAAACCACGAAACCCTATAGTTCATGAATTATGTTTCGGCTGACTCATGGGCCTTATAGGCTGATAGTTCACGTATCTACAAGAATGTTGGTAATCATAATTTAACTAGCCCATGAACTCATGCATGTTATATTATGAGCACTATATATGTTTTGGGAGTAGTATCGAACATCGAGTAGATTCGGTGCCTAGGTTCTTCCCCGGATCTCATAAACTATGTTCCACCGTAGGTATGTTGAGACCTCATGACTGTCCCAGCCCAAATGTCCCTTTTCATGGTGATATCACACTTTCATGGTTCCTACCCTTGGCAAGGTATACCCTTGGCAAGGTACGAACACCCTCCCGACTAGGGTTACAAGTCGGGCTTCATGTGTGCTCATATGGGGTATGTCGGTTAAGAGAATCTCCCACTGTTTCTCATGATTTATGCATATTTATGATTATGTATATTGGCTTAAGTCATGTTCAACAAAGCATTTCTCTTATGATTATGATTACGATTGAATTACGAGTGTTTTGACTTGAAGCAGGGTGACATGTCCGTTCAGGAGTACACATTGGAGTTCACCTGTTTATCCAAGTATGTGTCGGATTTGGTGGCAGACCAAAGGGCTCAGGTGAGCCGTTTTGTACACGGGTGGCGGACTACTTAGATAAGGATTGTAGGATCTCCATGTTGCATTGGGATATAGATTTTCCCCGTATTGTGTTGCATGCTCAACAGATAGTGTCAGTGTATCGGAGGAAAAGAGAGGCCAAGTGGGTCAGGATTGATAGTTACGGGACTTCTCAGGTCATATTAAGGGGGTGGACAGCGTCAGCAATCTCAGCATTGGTCTATTGCTCCAACACCATCACCGGCCAATACACTATCTAGATTCTGAGGGGATTTGAGGAGTAGGGCTCCAGATTCAAGAGGCCAGGGTAGCATGCAAATAGAGCGTACTTTCCCAACTTATGCGAAGTGCAGCAAGAATCATCCCAAGAGGTGCCTAGATGGCTCAGATGCTTGTTTCGAGTGTGGCAAACCCGTACACAGACTCAGGGATTGCCTTTCAGCCAGATCAGGGGTGGTGGAGCTCGTATGCCAGCATCTAATTTTGCCACTCCAGAAGCACATCCCCCTCAGCAGAGTGCCTCGACCAGTTTAGTCGGTGGTCAGCATCAAAATGCAATTTTATGCTTTAGCACTTCGTCAGGTGCAGGAGGTCTCCCCGGATGTGGTTACTGGTCTATTTCATGTTTTTCATATTGATGTTTATGCTTTTCTAAATCTGGGAGCTACCTTGTCTTTTGTGACTCCATACATTGCTAGTAACTTTGGATTTAGTCCCGAGACTCTGTCAGAACCATTTTTGGTTTCTACTCCTATCGGTAATTCGGTGGTAGCTAGGCGGGTGTATAGAGGATGCTCGGTCACTATATTTCATAAAGTCACCTCCGCAGACCTTGTAGAATTAGCCATGACTAACTTTGATATTATTCTTGGCATGGATTGGTTGTATGCGTGTTATGCTTCTGTAAATTGTAGAACCCGTGCGGTGAAATTTTGTTTTCCAGGCGAACCAGTTTTAGAGTGGAAGGGTAGTTCGACTATACCAGCAAGTCAATTTATTTCATATCTTAAGGACTGGAAGATGATTTCTAAGGGTTGCATGTACCATCTAGTTAGGGTTAAGGATGTTGAGTCCGAGACCTCGACTATCCAATCAGTTCTGGTGGCGTGTGAGTATCCAGAGGTCTTTCCCAATGATTTGCCAGGTGTTCCTCCCGAGCGGGAGATTGATTTTGGTATTGACATTCTACCCATAGGCAGCCTATATCTAACCCTCCTTACAAGATGGCTCCAACCGAGCTAAAATAGTTGAAGGATCAGTTGAAGGACCTGTTAGATAAGGGATTTATCAAACCGAGCAAGTCTCCATGGAGTGCACTAGTGTTATTTGTCCGAAAGAAGGATGATTCACTTCGGATGTGCATTGACTATCAACAATTGAACAAGGTCACCGTTAAGAACAGGTATCCTTTACCCAAGATCGATGATTTGTTTGACCATCTTCAGGGTGCTAAGTGTTTCTCAAAGATAGATCTCGGGTCCGAGTATTATCTGCTCAGAGTTTGGGAGAGTGATATCCCCAAGACAGCCTTCACGACACGGTATGACCATTATGAGTTTGTAGTTATGTCATTTGGACTAATGAATTCTCCTGCAGCTTTAATGGACTTGATGAACAGGGTGTTCAAGAAATATCTGGAAATGTTCGTGATTGTGTTCATAGATGAAATCCTTATATACTCTCGGAGCGAGGAGGAGCATGCCGCTCATTTGAGCGTAGTGCTTCAGACCCTCAAGGATCATCATTTGTATGCCAAGTTTAGCAAGTGCGAGTTCAGGTTGAACTCGGTAGCATTTTTGGGCCATGTAGTATCAAACGATGGTATAAAAGTGGATTCTCAGAAAATTGAGGCGGTGAAGAATTGGCCTAGACCGGTGAATCCCTCGGATATTCGGAGTTTCTATGGTTTAGCTGGCTACTATCGGAGGTTTGTTGAGGGTTTCTCATCTATTGTAGAACCTTTGACCAAGTTGACTAAGAAAAAGGTGAAGTTCGAATGGTCGAAGGCTTGTGAGAAGAGCTTCCAAGAGTTGAAGGCTTGAATTACTACCGCACCGGTGTTGACCCTACCTGAGGGTACATATGGTTTTGTGTTGTATTTTGATACTTTGAGAATCGGACTCGGGGGTGTATTGATGCAGAGAGGGAAGGTGATAGCATACGCCTCGACAGTTGAAAGTCCATGAGAAGAATTACCCACCCACGATCTTGAATTGGCTGTGGTGGTGTTCGGATTAAAGATATGAAGACATTACTTGTATGGGGTCCATGTGGATATGTTTATGGACCAAAAGAGATTACAATATGTGTTCACACAGAAAGATGTCAATCTTCGGCAAGGGAGGTGGTTGGAGTTACTCAAGGACTACGATATGAGTGTCCTTTACCATACGGCTAAGGCTAATGTAGTAGCGGATGCACTTAGTAGGCTCTCTATGGAGAGTGTGTCCCATACGGATGAGGGAAATAAGGAGCTGGTGAAAGATGTTAATCGACTCGCAAGGTTGGGAGTTAGGTTGGTCGACTCGACCCATGGTAGTGTTGTGGTCCAGAACGGATCAGAATCGTCCTTGGTGACTGATATGAAATGTTACACCCTGAAAATGTTTTGATAATTATTTGATATTTGTATGCTATATTAAGGGAAGTACGGATTGTATATTTTCCGTAGATGACAAGGGAAATGTGTACGAACGGAAAACCGAAGAGTATGTGAAGTTCATTAGTAAGGGTCAACTTTAAATAACCATATCTCCAAGTATATAATGAATTAGAAGCCCCACGACCTATCAAATTAAATTTCATTGAGTTTAATTTTCAGAACATCAAACAGCTCATCAATCGGAGTTCGGAATAAATATTTATAGGCGTTTTACGGTAGCACTATCGGGCAGTGACATGGCCACCGCTCAAACACTTTTATATTTTAAGTTTTTGGTTATGAAATCATTTTCAAATTTTCCAAGTTTGAGGTGCTTTATTACCTTCTTAAATCCTCTCTATTTTCCAGTAGAAAATCCTTAGAAACCAAGAGGAAATCCCTCAAGAAAACACCATCAAAACTCAAGCAAAAGTTGATGGAAGTGAAGGAAACATTGCGGTAAAGTTGTTGCTGCCTTGTAGCTTCATTTTGGTAGTGTTGTTGCTGCGTGTTTGGGACTATTTTGAGCTAATGTTATACTCCATATTAGTAGGAATTGTTCATAAGAAATAGTAAGTCACTTCCCTCTTTTGAAATCTCTAATAAGTGTATGAATTTTTGAAGGAAAACTAGAAGAAAGTTATGGTTTATATGTTGACTTGTTGTAGTTGTTCTGCTGTTATTTTGCTGCATTTTGGGCAGCAATATTTCTGCGTTATTGGGAAGTGATTTGGAGGAAAATACTCCTATTATATCCAACAATATTCTCATGCCAAGGTTAAGTGTTTCTAATTGCTTAACTTGCCTAAAAAATCCTAGCTAAAGCTAGAAGTTGGAGGTTATGTTGGGCTGCCGTTGTTGGTATATTGTTTTTGAAGTTCTGCTCGTTTTTGAAGGTTGGAATAGCTTTGTTTTGCTGAGAATATACTCTATATTTGTGGGAGTTTTTTATGAGAAAAGTGAGGTAATTTCCTACCTCTATTTTCCCCCAAAGTTGTTGAAACAAGTTGAAATAAGAAATGCTAAGTGTTGCCTTATTTGTTTGTGTTGTGACTGCCTATTGAAGTAACATTTTGGCTGGATAAGTTGGATTTAAACAGCCTTGTCACTTGGTTATAAACTCAAGTAATTTAAGGGGCTAAAGTTCTGGTTTTTGAAAGAAAGAAACGACATAAGAAAGCTCGCCGAAAAAAAAAGGGTATGTAAGACGCTCTTTGTCTCTTGATTTTCAAGCCCGAATTCATGCCGAGGATTAATCCGGCATTTTCCTGTACTTGAGATTCTGTAGTAGCATATTATGGTTCTTCCCCGTTGTTAGAATTACTTGGTATTAAGTTGTGTATTTTCTAAAGAGTTGGAACACATGAATGTAAAGCGAAGAGGGCTGCATTCGATTATGGTCATAGTTTTAAATTGATTCTGAAGTCCGCTCGGTGTGGGCACTGTGAGATGGTCCTTTACATTACATTATGTGTTTGTGTTTTCAAATTTGTTTCACATTATGGTTGATAAAGAAAATTGTAAACATAGCAAGACGACGACGCACATGCAAACCTAATAGTTGAAATCAGTTTTAACTCAATAAGGGTTAACGAGGGTAACAAAATGGAATTTCCCTACAACAGTTACCTACCCTCTTATATTCATG
>JACEIK010004412.1:91740-121826 GCA_018107945.1 Datura stramonium
TTTGTGGCCTCGTCGGCTTATTGTTTCTTGGTTTAGCACACTAATTGTCTTGGTTGCATTTCGATTGTTTACCCCATATTGTTGAGACCTTATGGGTCCAGTTTATTCTTTAGTTGATTGTGACAGGTGGCCTAGATGGCCTAAGTGTTACAGTTACAGATGTCATATAGACAGCTTCTCGATCAATCATGAATCGAGTGCCAATTGTGCCCTATCCTAGTTTTGGGGTGTGACATGAAAGCTAGACAAGATGAGGATACGATTCTGGTAAAGCTAAAAGAAGCCATTCGAAGTTAGAAGGTGGAGGTCTTCTCCCAAGGGGGAGATGGTATGCTTCGGTACCAGGGCCGCCTATTTATTCCTGATGTTGATGATTTGAGGAGCCGGTATTCTATCCATATAGGTGCCACCAAGATGTATCGTGATTTACGAGAGATCTGTTGGTGGGATGGCATGAAGAATAATATTGCAGAATTTGTAGCCAAGTGCCCGAACTGTCAGCAAGTAAAGGTTGAGCATCAAAGTCCGGGAGGAGTACTTAAGGATATCAACATTCTTACTTGGAAGTGGGAAGAAATTAATATGGATTTCATCACAAGCTATCACGACCCAAATGGAGGCCCAGATCGTAGACACGGGATAAGGGACCCCGAGATACCCCAAGTCGACCCATGGCATAATCATTCAACCAACTCAATTAATAAACATGAAGAAAACATAATTATAAACTCAGCGGAAGTCACACTTAATACAACAACATAATAAATATCTGAAACTGAATACACATCTAAGTCTGATAAGTCTCTAATCTGAACGAGCTGATGAGACAACAACCCCAACCAACTCAACAATACAGAAACTAAAAGGACATCTAAAACAACTGAAGGTCTAGTCCTTGAAAGATGAGGACTCACCAATGAAGAAGGTGCTAACTCTGAGAAACAACTACGAATGGGGCTGAACCTGAGAACCAGATCCTGCATCATGAGATGATGCAACATAGAAGTATGCGATCAGTACGTGGAATGTACCGAGTATTCAAGGTAAGTATAACCGCTTAAGTAGAAATAAATAATTTAAAGCAATTCATATATATCAAAAGCTTTTGAGTATAAGTAGAAGGGCCACATGCATTCATTCTGAAATCAAAATCTTATCATGACATGACCATACTTAGCTTTACGACATCATGACTGACTTGAATGACTCAAAGCTGAACATAACATTTATATCAAAAGCTAGACAAAGATTCAAAGCTTGCTTTTTGAACATGAATGCATAAGTAATCATCATGAGAAATGAACATGCAAATATGAATGATATAGACAGTGGGAGACTCGTCACTTAACTGACATACCAAGATAGAGCTTATATGGTCCCAACTATCACACTCAAGTGGGAAGAGCCTTCCATAACCTTACGAGGGAGATGGACGATACCATGATATCGATATCAAGCTGAAGGTCAAATAGGGCCGGGGATAGCTCACAATGGATGTCCCAATAATATAATAATATCAACCTACATTGACGCGTAGTTCTGGGGCATAGGGTGATCGACCCTTAACCCGCTCGGTGCTAGACTCTTCTCCCAAAACATGCAATGCTCTACATAGTATATAACGAAGCTCAACATCATCTATTGTTGAAGCTCAACCTTGTCTAATGATGAAGCTCAATATGAAATCTTGCATAACTCAACATCGTATGAAACGAAGCTCAACATTGTCTATTGACAAAGCTCACTAATGATATACATCTCAATTATGAATTCATGCATATAGAAGACTTTATTTCAAAACATACCACAAGCTCAATCATAGATGGAAGTATCTACTCCAAATCATGTGGTAAGCTAAATATAGAAATAATTAGTCAACATACCACAAGCTAGAATTTATAATAAAAATTGGAAAATTTCACTTCAAGCAATGTGGTAAGCTTATGTCGGTAAAATCATCACTTAAATCGACATGTGGGCATCACCCAAAGCTTTATCATACTTGGATCTAATCAATTCATTTTGAAAACATCAACATAGATCATGGGTAGTTTTAGAAACATGCTTTTCATCATTAAATCTTATCATCATCACACACCTATCATAAATCACTTCTTTCTTGAACTCATCATCCATGGGCATTTTAGATTCAATTTTTGGCAAACAAATTTTATAAGGAAAATAATTTAGAATCCTCCCAAGCATCATAGATCACCCATATAAACACAATCTAATCATACCTATATATAGATATTGAAGAATCATGCAATTGGGTAAAAACTCAAACTTGATCATAGATAGTTTATCACATTTTGATAGAAATTGGGCATGGGTGTGGAAGAAAACACCCACTCATAGACTTACATACCTGGGATTGGTGAATTATAACACCCTCTAATAGCCCAAGCTGAGATTCCAATGGAAACCTTGGGATTTTGCCTTAAACCTCCTCTTCAAACCTTCAAACTTGCATGCATGAGAATAATGGCTTAGGATAGGTTTTACCCTGCTCAAAACCCACTAAAACGAGCCTTAAATGACATAATATAGGTATTAGGAACATAGGAATTACAAAAAAAGCCTTACTGAATTCGCAGGAAATAATTGCCAAGTGACCCTAACGAGTGACCTGAGGATTCGTCAAGATGGGCAACGACTCGTTAAGTCGCCCGTCAAGTGCACTGGATGACATGACTGCTGGGGCTCGTAACAGATGACTTAATGACTCGTCCCCCCGTGACCATGACTCGTGGTCACCTCCTATCAGGTACACTGCCTTAACATCCATGAAAATCCACTTTGCTTGCTCACAACTAACCTTACGAGTCGTTGGGATGGACTACAACTCATGGGGTCCCATCCATTAGATACACTGGACATCCTCCTGTAAAAAGTCCAACTCCACCCCACGATTGACATGACGACTCGTGGTGGTTGACCACGAGTCATTCCCTCACTCGTGGGGTCCTTACTCCTTCATTTTCCCAGGCCTCCCCCACGAGCCACCTGATGACTCGTGGGGTCTCCTCATGATTCGTCCCATGACTCTTCCTGTGCCTGCAACATCAATTTTCGAATTTTCCCATTTCGACTCCCGGGTCCGATCTTTGAGCTTCCAGGGTGTAATAATATCTCCCCCTTGGGAACATTCATCCTCGATTATTAGAAACACACAGAAAATGCAAAAAATGCGCAATCATCTTATGCAAATACTGATTATTAAAATTGAAAACTGACGGAATGACTACCTCCGAAAAGAACTACATTGCTGAACTGATTTCAGAGATCGCATACATATATCATAACATAGTTCAAACTTGCGCACATGAAATGAACATGGAAACTGATTAGGGAATTAGGAAAAACTTATACTTCAAACTGGAATTGAGCCGGTAGGGAATAAGTGGGGGTATTTAGCCATCATAGCCGCTTCGGCTTCCCACATAACTCCTTCAACATGCTAGTTCCTCCACAACAGCTTCACCAAAGCTACTTCTTTGTTCCGAACTTGAAGATCTAAGATCACAACTGGAATTTCCTCATAACTGAGGCTATCTCCCACGCTAATGATTTCCACCGGGACTACTAAAGCTGGATCACACAAGCACTTTTTCAAGAGTGATACATGAAAGACAGGGTGAACTGAAAATAACTCCGATGGCAAGTCCAACTCATATGCCACCTTACCAACTCATCTCATAACCGGTAGGGACCAATATAGCAGGGATTGAGTTTTCCTTTCCTTCCGAACCGCATGACCCCCTTCATGGGAGACACCTTTAGAAATACCCAATCATCTACCTCAAACTCCAAATCCCTTCTTCTCACATCCGCATATCATTTTTGATGACTCTGAGCAGTTTTTAGCCTGTCCCTTATCAATTGAACCTTTAACATGGCTTCATGAACCGAATCAGGACCGATCATAGCTGCCTCCCCAAACTCAAACCATCCGATGGGAGATCTACACCTCCTCCCATAAAGAGCCTCGGACGGTGCCATCTAGATGCTAGAGTGATAGCTGTTGTTATAAGCAAACTCGATCAAGGGAAAGTGGTCATCCTAGCTACCTTTGAAATCCATCACACATGCCCTCAACATGTCCTCGAGGGTTTGAATTGTCTGCTCTGCCTGGCCATCCGTTTGCGGATGAAACCCTGTGTTGAGCTTAACCTGAATCCCAAGCCCTTTTTGGAAAGACCGCAAAAACTGAGAGGTAACCTGAGTACCTCAGTCTGAAATGATGGAAAAGGGCACTCCATGAAGCCGGACCAACTCCTGAATAGAAGATTTTGCTTAATCATCTGCTGAATCTGTGGTTTTGATCGGTAGAAAGTGTGCAGCCTTGGTCAACCTGTTAACCACCACCCAAATGAAATCGTAGTGTTGGCGAGTACGAGGTAGGTCTGTAATGAAATTCATATTAATCTCTTCCCACTTCCAAGTAGGAATGTTAATATCCTGAAATACGCCTCTCGGCCTTTGCTGCTCAACTTTCACTTGCTGATAGTTTGGGCACCTGGCTACAAATTCTGCAATATGCTTCTTCATGTCGTTCCACCAATATATTTCTCGCAAATCATGATACATCTTGGTGGCACCCAGATGGATGGAATATCTGGACCCATGTGCCTCATGCAATATCTAGTCCCTCAAATTGTAAACATCTGGAACACATAGACGACCCTGGTACCGCAGCACCCCATCTCCCCCTTGGGAGAAAACCTCCACCTTCTGACTTCTAACGACTTCCTTCATCTTTACTAGAATTGGGTCCTCATCTTGCTTGGCCTTCACATCCATCACCAAGGACGATTCTGATCCATTTTGCAAAACGATGCCGCTATCAGTCGAGTTGACCAATCTAACTCCCAACCTCGCAATTCGATGGACATCCTTCACCAACTCTTTCTTTCCCTCATCCACGTGGGACACACTCTCCATAGTGATTCTACAAGTGCGTCCGCTACCACATTAGCCTTACTCGGGTGGTAAAGTGCACTCAAGTCGTAGTCCTTTAGTAACTCCAACCTCCTCCTTTGCCAAAGATTGAGATCTTTCTATGTGAACACATATTGCAAGCCTTTGTGATCCGTAAATACATCCACGTGGACCCCATCCAAGTAATGTCGCTACATCTTTAACGCAAACACCACTGCGCCAATTTATGATCATGAGTCGGGTAGTTCTTTTCATGATCTTTCAACTGTCTCGTGGCATATGCTATCACTATCGCATGTTGAATCAATACACACCTGAGTCCAACTCGTGAAGCATCACAAGACACTACAAAGCCATCCGTACCCTCGGGTAGAGTCAACACTGGTGCTGAAGTGAGTCGGGTCTTCAACTCTTGGAAGCTTTTCTCACAAGCCTCCGACCANCATTAAAACTTCACTTTCATCTGAGTCAGCTTAGTCAAGGGTGCGGAAATAGATGAAAAACCTTCCATAAATCTATGATAGTAACCCACTAAGCCCAAAAAGCTCCTGATATCCGATGGGTTCACCTGGTTTGGGCCAATTCATTACCGCCTCAATCTTATGAGAGTCTACTTTTATGCCCCCACCTGACACTACATGGACTAGAAATGCCACTGAGTCCAACCAAAACCCACATTTCCTAAACTTTGCATACAATCGACGATCCTCGAGGGTCTGAAGCACTATTCTCAAGTGAGCGACATGCTTCTCCTCACTCCGAGAGTATATGAGGATGTCATCAATGAACACAATCACAAACATGTCCAAATAGGCCTTGAAAACCCTGTTCATTAGATACATAAAAGTTGCAGGGGCGTTGGTTAGTAAAAAATACATAAACAACAAATTTATAGTGACCATACCGAGTCCTGAAAGCGGTTTTTGGGATGTCACTCTCCTGAACCCTAAGCTGGTGATACCCGAATCCGAGATCAATCTTGGAGAAAAACTTGGCACACTGAAGCTGGTACAAAAAATCATCAATCCTGGGTAAGAGGTACCTGTTCTTGACGGTAATCTTGTTCAACTACCGATAGTCAATACACATGCGAAGGGAACCGTCCTTCTTTCGAACAAATAATGCCGGTGTGCCCCATGGAGACTTACTCGGCCTAATAAAGCCCTTATCTAACAAGTCCCTCAACTGATCCTTCAACTCCTTTAGCTTGACTGAAGCCATTATGTAAGGTGGAATAGATATAGGTTGCGTGTCGGGAAGAAGATCTATACCGAAATCAATCTCCCGATCGGGAGGGACACATGGAAAATCATCAAGAAAGACCTCTGGATACTCACGTACTACTGGTATGGACTAGATAGTCGGGGTCTTGGACTCCACATCCTTAAGCCTAACTAGATGGTACATGCAACCCTTAGAAATCATCTTCCTGGCCTCAAGGTAGGAACTAAATCGACCTACATGAACAGCTGAACTACCTTTCCACTCTAAGACTGGCTCACCCAGAAATCTGAATTCTACTGACCAGGTTCTATAATTTACTGAAGCATAACATGGAAATAGCTAATCCATGCTGAGAATAACATCAAAATCGATCATGGCTAACTCTATCAAATCTGCTGAGGTGACCTTATGAAGGACTGAGACCGGGCAATCTCTATATACCTGTCTCACTATAACCGAGTCACCTACTGGAGTAGAAACTGAGAAGGGCTCTGACAAAACATCAGGACTGACTTTGAAGCTAGTGGCTATCTACGGTGTCACAAAAGACAAGGGAGCCCCCAGATTTAACAAAGCATATACATCAACATGAAAGACTCTCAACATACCGGTGACTATATCTAGTGAGGCCTCCTGATCCTGACGAGTGGCTAAGGCATAGAATCTGTTCTGGCTCTGTCCGCCAGTTGTGCTAGTAGATGCCCCCTGATGTGCTATGCGTGGGGGAGGGCTGCTAAACTAGAAGCTAGGCCTTGGCCCCACCTAATCCTGTCTCGCAGCGGTACAATCTCTGAGCATATGTACAGGCTGCCCACATCCAAAACACGCTCCTGACCCTGCCAAACACTGGCTTATGTGCCCTCAGCCGCACCTGCCACAAGCTGGGATGCTAGAATCTGCGGGTCTGCTGCTATGTCGATCTTGACACTCGCCCTCTCTATTCATTTCTGGGCCTAGATGGCACACTCAACACTGAAGATGCTATGGTTGATGATCTCTGGTGGGTCTGCTGTCTATTTCGACAATCGAACCTCTATTGAGAAAACCTGTGGTCCTCAGTCCTAGCCCTCATGGAATCCCTCTCCCTCGAATGTGCCGCCTCCATCTGTTGAGCGTATAACACAATACGAGGGAAGTCCATGTCGCGATGGAGCATAGCTATCCTACAGTCCTTTTCCAAATATCCTGCTATACCATGCACAAATCTTCTCACCCGCGCACGCTAGTCGGTCACTAACTCCGGGACATACTTAGATAGGCGGGTGAACTCAAGCGCATACTCATGAATAGTAATCCTCCCTTGCTTTAAATTCAAGAACTCGGCTGCTTTCAACTCCCTCATCTCTCGAGGGAAGAACCAATCTAGGAATGCAACCTGAAACTCCTCCCATGTGACCGGACTTGCCCCAGCGAACCTGCTGTCCTTCCACTGGTGGAACCAAATATGCGCAACCCCCTTCAACTGGTAGGAGGCCAAGTCTGCGCACTCAACACTGCTCATCCCCATAACCTGGGTGATCTTGACAATCTCATCAATGAAATCATGAAGGTCCTCATCTACCTTGGACCCCAAGAACTCCGGCGGGTTCATCCTCAAGAAGTCTCGGACTCTGGCCGCTGCCGCATTGCCATTTTGAGGAACGTGCGCAATGGCCTACTGATTGACCTGAGCGGTCAAGGCCTGCACAAGCATCTGATTGGCAGCTCGAAACTCAGCATGAGCGGTTTACTCCGGTGCCTGAGGCTCCTGAAGTGGTGGGGCTGGCTGATGCTCATGAACGTTTCCATCCTCGTGGCCTTCGCCACCTCCATTCATCCTTCGAGGAGCCATGATTATGCAATGGCGAATAGCATGAATTAGGAGGATAGAAAGGCTTTTCATCGCACGTCATTGATCATGAAATAGGGGAACATTTCCTAAAACGTCTAGTAGCCTCTTCGTCATAGGTGTGGCGCGCTTCACACCCATGAAAAAGACTCTACCTAACACAACTTTCAGACCCCCCTGGGACACTTCAAACATGTGGCTCTGATACCAAGTTTGTCACAACCCGAGCAGAGGCCCGGTCGTAGACACGGGAAAAGGGACCCCGAGAGACCCCAAGTCGACCCATGGAATAAGAATTTAACCAACTCATTCAATAAACATGAATAAAACATAATTATAAACTCAACAGAAGTCAAGCTTAATATAACAATAGAATAAATATGTGAAACTAAATACACGTCTAAGTCTGATAAGCCTCTAATCTGAATGAGCTGATGGGACAACACCCCCAACTAGCTCAACAATACAGAAACTGAAAGGACATCTGAGAAAATTGAAGGTCTAGTCCTCAAAATATGAGGACTCACCAATGAAGTAAGTGCTAACTCTGAGCAGCGACTACGAACAAGGCTGAACTTGAGAACTGGATCCTGCATCATGAGATGATGCAACATAGAAATATGAGGTCAGTAAAAAAACAACATAGATCATGGGTAGTTTTAAAAACATGCTTTTCATCATTAAATCTTATCATAATATCACACCTATCATAAATCACTTCTTTCATGAACTCATCATCCATGGGCGTTTTAGATTCAATTTTTGGAAAATAAATTTTATAAGGAAAACACTTTAGAATCCTCCCAATCTTCATATATCACCCATATAAACACAATCTAATCATACCCATATATAGAGATTGGAGAATCATGCAATTGGGTAAAATCCCATACTTGATCATAGATAGTTTATCACATTTTGATAGAAATTGGGCATGGGTGTGGAAGAAAACACGCACTCATAGCCTTACATACCTGGGATTGGTGAATTCTAACACCCTCTAATAGCCCAAGCTGAGATTCTAATGGAAACTTTGGGATTTTGCCTTGAACCTCCTCTTCAAGCCTTCAAACTTTCATGCATGAGAATAATGGCTTAGGATAGGTTTTACCCTGCTCAAAACCCACTAAAACAAGCCTTAAACGACGTAGTATAGGTCTTAGGAACTTAAGAATTACGAAAAGACCCTTACTGAATTCGCAGGAAATAACTTCCAGGTGACCCTAATGGGTGACGTGACAGTTGATCAGGACGTGCAACGACTTGTCATGTCGCCCGTCAATTGCATTGGATGACATGACTGCTGGGGCTCGTAATGAATGACTTAACGACTCATCCCCCTATGACCATGACTTGTGGTCATCTCACGCCAGGTACACTACCTTAACATCCTTGAAAATCCACTTTGCTTGCTCACGACTTACCTCGCGAGTCGTTGGGATGGACCACGACTCGTGGGGTCCCATCCATTAAATACACTTGACATCCTCCTATAAAGAGTCCAACTCCACCCCACAATTAACATGATGACTCATGGTGGCTGACCACGAGTTGCTCCCTCACTCGTGGGGACCTCACTCCTTCATTTTCCCAGGCCTCCCCCACGAGCCACCTGACAACTCGTAGGGTATCCTCACGAGTCGTCCCATTACTTGTCCTATGCCTGAAACATCAATTTCCCAAATTTCCCATTTCAACTCCCGGGTCCGATCTTTGAGCATCCGGGGTATAACACAGGCCTGCCTCGTACTCGTCAACACTATGATTCTATTTGGGTGGTGGTAGACAAGTTGACCAAGGATACACATTTCCTACCAGTGTAAACCTTAAACTCAGTGGATGATTATGCTAATTGTATATCCGAGAGTTTGGTTTGGCTACATGGAGTGCCCTTGTCCATTATTTTGGACTGAGGTACTCAGTTTATCTCCAAGTTTTGGCGGTGTTTTCAGAAGGGGCTTGGGACTCAGGTTAAGCTCAGCACAACCTTTCATCCGCAAATGGATGGTAAAGCGGAGTGGACAATTCAAACTCTCAAAGACATGTTGAGAGCTTGCGTGATGGACTTTAAAGGTAGTTGGGATGATCACTTTCCACTGATCGAGTTCGCTTACAATAAAAGCTATCACTCCAGCATTCAGATGGCACCGTTCGAGGCTCTCTATGGGAGGAGATGTCAATCTCGCATCGGATGGTTTGAGGTTGGTGAGGCAGCTATGATAGGGACAGATTCGGTTCATGAGGCTATGGTGAAGGTTCAGTTGATAAGGGACAGGCTGAAAATCGGTTAGAGTCCTCAAAAGTCATATGCTGATGTGAGGAGGAGAGAGTTGGAGTTCGAGGTGGACGATTGGGTATTTATGAAGGTATCTCCCATGAAGGGAGTCATGCGGTTTGGGAAAAAGGGAAACCTCAGTCCCCGTTATGTTATTTCCTACTGGGTTATGCAAAGAGTTGGTAAGGTAGCGTATGAGTTAGACTTTCCCTCAGAGTTATCTTCCATGCATACTATGTTTCATGTATCTCCTTTGAAGAAATGTTTGGGAGATCCAGCTCTAGTTGTTTCGGTGGACAGCGTTGGTGTAAATGATAGCCTTAGCTATGAGGAAGTTCCGGTGGAAATATTGGATCGTCAGGTTCAGAGGATAAGAAAAAAGGAAGTAGCTTTAGTTAAAGTATTATGGAGGAATCAACATGTTGAAGGAGCTACTTGGAAAGCCGAAGCGGATATGATGGCTAAGTACCCACACTTATTCTCTACCGGCTTAGTTCCGACTTGAGGTATCCGTTTTGCGCTATGACTCTATTTAGTTTTCATGTTCGGTTTATGTGTTCAAGTTTCTTTTATGTGTATGGATGTATATGCGAAGCATGAGATCAGTTCATCTATGTGATATGAATCGGAGGTAGTCATTCCGTTAATTTTTGGTTTAAATGATCAGTATTTGAATATGATACTTGCATGTTTCTATTTTCCGCTTGTTTCCTACATTCGAGTAAGAATGTTCCCAAGGGGGAGATATTGTTATACCCCGGAGCTCAGAGATCGGACCCCAGAGTTCTGAAACTGAAAATAGTTCTAACAGACTTGCTTGGTCAAAGAGAACTGGTGCACCCCATGGAGACTTGCTCGGTCTAATGAAACCCTTATCTAACAAGTCCTTCAACTGTTCTTTCAACTTCTTTAGCTCGGCTGGAGCCATTCTATAGGGAGGAATAGGTATAGGCTGTGTGTCGGGAAGAAGATCAATACCAAAATCTCTCTCCCGCTCGGGAGGGAATCCCTATAAATCATCAGGAAAGACCTCTGGATACTCATATACTACTAGGACAGACTGGATAGTAGGGGTCTTGGACTCAACATCCTTAACCCTAACTTGATGGTACACACAACCTTTAGAAATCATCTTTCTGGCCTTAAAGTAGGAAATGAAATGACCTACATGCACAACTGAACTACCCTTCCATTCTAAGACTAGCTCGCATATAAATCTGAACTCTACTGCCCAGGTTCTACAATTAACTGAAGTATAACATACAAATAGCCAATCCATGCCGAGGATAACATCAAAATATGTCATGGTTAACTCTATTAAATCTGCTGAGGTGACCTTCTAAAGGACTGAGATCGGGCAACGTTTATACACCCGTCTAGCTACAATTGAGTCGCCTACTGGAGTAGAAATTGAGAAGGGTTCTAACAAGACTTCATGACTAACTCTGAAGCTACTGGCCGCACAAGGTGTTACAAAAGACAAGGTAGCCCCCGGATCTAACAAAGCATAAACATCAAGATTGAAAACTCGTAACATACCAATGACCACATTTGAGGAGACCTCCTGCTCCTGGCGGGATGCTAAGGCATAAAATCTGTTTTGGCGCTGTCATCCACCTGTACTGATAGATGACCCCTGTTGTGGTGAGCGTGTGGGAAGGGCTGCTGAACTAGAAGCTGGCCTCGACTCCCATCCAGAACTATCTTGCTGTTGGGAAATCTCTAAGAATGTGTCCGGGCTTCCCACACCCGAAACAAACAGCTGAACCTGCCAAGCACTGGCCCGTGTGCCCCCAATCACACCTGCGACAAACAGGGATGCTAGAATCTACAGGTCTGCTGCTCTAACCCCTAGAGCCTGATAGTCGCCCCCTCTAATTGTGCCTTGGTCTGGATGGCACACTCAATGCTGAAGATGCTGGGGCTGATGATCTTTGGTGGGTCTACTATCGGTGTCCACCACATGACCTCGGCTGTGAGAATCTGTGACTATCAGTCCTGGCCCTCTTGGCCTCCCTCTCCCTCGTATGAGCCGCCTCCATCTGTTGGTCATACAAAACCATCCGAGGAAAGTCCCTATCCTAGTGGAGCATAGTGGTCCTACAATCCTTGTACAAATAGCCCGCTACTCCATGCACGAACCTGCTCACCCGCGCCCTCCGATCATCCACTAACTCCGGGGCGTACTTTCATATGCGAGTGAACTCAAGGGCATACTCTTGCACCGTCATCCTCCTTTTCTTTAGATTTACAAACTCAGTTGCCTTCATCTCCCTCATCTCACGAGGGAAGAACCAATCTAAGAATGCAATATGGAACTCTTCCCAAATGACAGGGCAGCTCTTGCGACCCTACTATCTTTCCATTGGCAAAACCATATGTGCGCGACCCCTTTCAACTGGGACGAGGCCAACTCCACGCACTCAACTCTATTCACCCCCATGACTTGGGTGATCTTCACAATCTCATCTATGAACTCATGCTGGTCCTCATATACTTTTGACTTGAGGAACTCTGGCGGGTTCATTCTCAAGAAGTCTCTGACTCAAGGCACTGCTGCATTGCCATTTTGCAGGACATGAGCAACAACCTGCTGATTGACTTGAGCGGTCAAGGCCTGTGCAAGCATCTGAATAGATTCCCGAAACACAGCATGGGCAACCGGCTTTGGTGCCTAGTACTCCTGAACTGGCGGGGCCTGCTAGTTCCCGTTTCCATTGCCATCTTCTTGGCCTTCTCCATTTACATTCCTTCTACCATTTACTCTTCGAGGAGCCACGATTTTGCTATCGCAAATAGCATGAGTTAGAATGATATGGAGACATTTCATCGCACGACATATATCATGAAAGAAGGGAACATTTCCTAAACATCTCGTAGCCTATTCTTCATAAGTGTGGTGCGCTTCACACCATGAAAAAGACTCTACTTAACACGGCTTTCAGACACCCTAGGACACTTCAAACACTTCAAACCAACTACTCTGATGCCAAGTTTGTCATGACCCGAACTGAGGCCCGGATCGCAACATAGGACAAGGAGCCCCGAGAGACCCCAAGTCAACCAATGACATAAACATATATCTAACTCGATCAATAAAATTGAAGAATCAAAAAGATAAATCATAGTGGGTATCTAGGCCACCTGTCACAATCAACTAAAGAATAAATTGGACCCATAAGGTCTCAACAATATGGGGTAAACAATCGAAATGCAACCAAGACAATTAGTGTGCTAAACCAAGAAACAATAAGCCGACGAGGCCACAAACTGAATAACACTGTACACACTAAGTCCAAAAAGCCTCTAAAGAGTAAACTAACTGATGGTCGGAACAGGGCTCTGACCTACCCATACCTGCATCTCAAAACTCAAGCATAACTAACTAAGCCCTAGCTCCAGGAAGAAAAGAGCATATCAACCATCTGTTGATCTCACGATCTGCTACTCAATTGACCATCCTAACCTCTACCTGCACCTGTGGCACGAATGCAGGTCCCCAAGCAAGGGGACGTCAGTACGAATGAAATGACTGGTATGTAAGGATGAAATTGTAACCATGAGATAATAATCCTATAATAACTGACATAGCACATAAACATATAGAGGATAAATATAACCTAGAACTTTGCAACATGTAATTGATAACAACTTACTATAACATAACTGAACTCAAGATAACTGAACCAAGAAGAAGGAATGGTAACAACCTAGAATCCTAGAAACTGAAACTTGATAATACCTCTATAATGATATGAAAATGCAATTAATAAATGCACAAGAAAGAAACTATAACTGTAATGCCAACGACCAGCCAATCGTAAATCCATATATAAAATTCGTCCAGCCAGTGTACCAAATCGGGGTAAAATAAAAATATGTGCAGCCGATGTACCACACAGGGGTAAAATAAAAAGATCTCCAACCGATGTACCACATCGAGGTAAAATAAAATATCTCCATTAGATGAACCACACCATGGTAAAATAAAAATATCTCCAGTCGATGTACCACACCGGGGTAAAATAAAAAGATCTCCAGCCAGTGTACCACACCGGGGTAAAATAAAAATAAATCTTAATCACCATCATAAATGGAGCTGACAGAGCTCATACAAATTATCTGAATACTTGAAACCATAAAATATGTTGATTAGTAATTATAACGTGTGTAGGATCTTAACTTAACATCAGAATACACAATCTGAAGCTGATTTTATCCATATGTCTGAAAAGCCTCTAAACATGACCAGTTGATGGGACAAGACCCCAACTAACTCAATAAAGCGAAAACTAAAAATACAAGAGAAAGTCTGAATAAGTCTAGTCCTTAGGAGATAAGTACTCACCAACAACGTATGATGCTATCTCAAAAGACTGATTATGAGTGGGGCTGAGCTTGGGAGCCGGGTCCTATATCATGAAATGATTCAGCATAGAGTATGCAGTCAGTACGTGGAATGTACCGAGTATGCAAGGTAAGTAAAACTACTTAAGTAAGTAAAATCATTTAAAGACAACACATAATATAAATCATAAACATTAAGAATCTGAGAGTAGGACTTACATGCATTCTTTCTGAAATCATGATCTTATCATAACATAACATACATCATAACTGAATCGATTGTCTCAAAGTTGAAATATGATATTTATAACTAAAACTGAACATTGAGTCAAACCTTCTTTAGAATATGTATCAATTTATAAATGTCATAATGTTGGAGGCCACCATAGCAGGATTCACACAACCTACAAAATTCTGCAATGTGGGTATTATTGGTCAACCATTCACTAGGATGCACATGATTTTGGAAAGGAATGTGATGCATGTCAAAGGCAAGGAGGCATGAGCTTCCTCTTACTCCCATCCCGGTCATTGAGTTATTTGATGTATGGAGCATAGATTTCATGGGCTCATTTGTAAGCTCAAACAGGATGAAGTACATACTTATTGCTATTGACTATGTTTCAAAATGAGTGGAAGCAGTAGCGCTTCCAAATAATGAAGAGAATAGTGTCACAACATTCTTGAAGCGGAATATATTTGCTAGATTCGGGACTCCCAGAGCCATCATTAGTGATGGGGGTTCGCACTTATGTAACCGGTTGTTTCTCTCTTTATTGGAGAAATATGGGGTAAAACATAGGGTGGCAACACCCTATCATCCTTAGTCTAGTGGGCAGGTTAAAGTCACAAATCCGAGATAAAGACTATCTTGGCGAAGACTGTGAATGCAAACCGGATAGATTGGGCAAGAAAGCTAGATGATGCTTTATGGGCTTATCGGGCCGCATTCAAGACTCCTATAGGTATGTCTCCATATCAGCTTGTGTATGGAAAAGCATGTTACCTTCTGGTTGAACTTGAGCACAAAACTATGTGGGAACTCAAGAAACTAAATTTGGATTGGAACGAAGATGCGAACGTAAGGCTTGATCAATTAAATAAGCTTGATGAATTTCAGTTGAAAGCCTATGAGAGTTCTGAAATTTACAAACTAAGGATGAAAATTTAGTATGACCGGAAGATTGAGAAGAGAGAATTCAATCCAGGTGATATGGTGTTACTATTCAATTCTAGACTTCGTTTGTTTCCTGGTAAGTTGAATCTAAATGGCTGGGACCTTTTCTAGTGGTCCAAGTATTCTCCCATGGGGCAATCGAGCTAGAAAACCATGAAGGAAAGCGGATTAAAGTGAATGGTCAGCGGGTGAAAGCTTATTTGGGGAAAAGTGAAGAACTCAAACTGGTAGACCGTTGGACCTTGAGTGAAGTCTGAGTAACTTAGGGGAATTGCGTCGTACCGTGATGTTAAACCAGGCGTTTCATAGGAGGTAACCCATGGTGGTATTTTGGTAAAGTCTGAGTAATCAAAATACCTTCGTCGTGTCGCGACGTTAAATCAAGTGCTTCTTGGGAGGCAACCCAAGTTGTAGTTGTAAGAAATATGTAGTGTTTACGTTTGTTAATGGGTGCAGGTGATTAAGATAGAAAATTTGAAGTTGGATCTAAAATCTAGAACTTCAGTTCTGGTGCAAAATATCAGCGAACGAGTCATCGTCTGACCTGACAACTCATTCAGTCCAACTGTGAAGACATCAACAGAAAATAAGGGAACAACGGTCGACCTAATGACTCATTGCCATTGACAACGAGTCATGGGGTCTTCCATTGAGTACACTGTCTTTTCAATGCAAAAAAATGATAAAGGAACCAACGAGGGATATAACGAATCATTGGGTGTTCCAATGATTCGTCAGGTGACCCGTCAAATACTACACTAAAAGGCCAACAAAGTCAGGGCCTACAACTCATGTCACGACTCGTTGGGACCTACCACAAGTCGTTCAATGAGTCATTAGGTCCCAAGTAAGATTCCTCCCAAACGACTGCTTAAAATGATAAATGAATCATTTTTCTACCTCACGAGCCACTACATGGGTCATGGTATATTTAATGAAACATAACCCACGACCTGACCCATGTTCACTTAGGGCACCTATTTAATTTCAAACGGACATGACACTGAAATTTTTCAAATTAAACACATCACCCATTAAAACCTATCACTACTCTTAACTTAAAATTCCCCTCTCCTTCTCTCCCAAACATCCACTCACTGAATACTCCTACTCACCACACTCACAAGCACTCACCGGACTCACTAATCACTCCGTTGTACACCCATGTTCGAATTCTCAAGACTAAAATCATGAGTTCTTCTATGCTTCGAATATATTAATGCTTGACTTATGTTGTGTTGAATCTTCAGATACCTAACTATGATTTACATTGATTGATGGTTGCCTCACGTTGATAGTAAACCCTAGGTAGATTAAACATTGAAATCATGGTTGAACTTAAATGCATTTGATTTCAGAAATTGGTTTCCTATGATTGTGGGATTGAAAAATATCAAGTGTAATGCAAGATGAGGGTGGATTACCTTAAACTCTTGAGCACGATCCATGTAACAAGTTGTGGTATCATCTCATGACTCATCATATGGCTCGTCCTGAGTGGAATTAAACCTGGTGACCAGTGTACCTAACGACCGACATAACGAGTCGTCACCTCGAGTAATGACTCGTTGTGACCAATCGTTATGTACACTGGTCCAATATGAAGAAACCATAGCCTGAGAAAATGAATGGCCTCACGTCACTCGTTATGCCCACTGAGACTCAGTTTAAAAGTGCTTATGTTTCATCTCATTTGGTATACTAACAACTCTTCCATAGGTACAATGGCTCCGAGGGGTACACTAAAGAAAGGTCCGACAAAGAAACAAGTGTCGGATAGGAGTCAACCATCATACCACAGACTTCGGTATGAGCCGTCCTCTTTCGAAGAGCGAAGTGGCTCGGAGGAGGAATATGAAGTGTCAGAAGAGCAATTGGTGTGGAGATCAACCAGGGTTAGGGCTTAACGAACTAAAAATCCGACAGCCCTGGTTGATGCTCCTACTCCACTGGCAAGGGATCCACCAAGCCATACTGATGAAAATTCCAAGGCTACAGCTGCAATTGCTCCCTAGGGCACCACAGCTGAGCAAAACGCAGAAGTAGCTGATGAGTCACATGCTCAGCAAGGGAACTCAGATGATTAACTGACTGAGACCTCGAACACATCCAATGATCAACCAAGGAATGTGAGGAGATGGTGTGTTCATGGTATGAGGGCTATCTATAACAGAGACATTGCTCCAAATGATAAAGGAAATCCAAAGAGAAGTATCTACGGGGAGCCCAAGCTAGTCACCACGGGGCTTAAGGACCATCCAGAGTTGCAGGCTTTGTTCGACAAGTACAGGTTCGGGTGGTTGACCGAGCCATCAGGAAGCTATAGCCCCTGCCTAGTTAGAGAATTCTATCCAGCCTATGCAACCACACTATAGCTTCTGGAATTAGGTGGTCAGGACTAGAAAAAGAGGCCGGCTTTGACACAGGTGTTGGTTCGGGAGACACCTATGGATATATCTAAGAGGACCATCTCCAGGCTATTATATGGGCCAGACTATCATTCCCCGATGAACACAGCTGAGTTCGATCACATACTATTCGATCTAAAGAAAGTTAAGATGAAGAATTTGAATAGTGAGGAGCGAATCAGGCAATATACTTGGCTATCTCGGGTCATTGCCACAAGAGGTCCATTGGTTGAATGGTTGCATGGTACCGAGTCTCAGATCAAGAATGCCACACTAAACTTTCACGCTAAATTTTGGTGGTCGCTGGTGTAGCATAGGCTGGTACCAACCAGCAATGATAATATTCTCTCACCTGACAGAGCGGCATTGGTAGCCAGCATTATGGAGGGATATGCCATCAATTTCCCACGGTACATTGCTGAGGAGATTAGAGAACGGGCAATAAATAATGGTACTACAATTCCCTTCGCATGTCTTATTGATAGACTCTGTCAGGAGTGAAAGGTGCTGGAGTTGCCATCGGTTGACCAGCGCATAGTGGTCCACAAGATAACAGATATCGGGTTGATAAGAGATGACACAAACCCGGTATTGAGAGCAAGGAATCAAGCCGCTGCATTCGCTGGAGAAACTATACTAGCAGAGGCATTCAACAGCAGGATGTAGACTGAGGCTGCTATATTTACAGAGATTGCGGCAGAGCCCATGAAGGCCAAGGAGATGGGTAGCCAGCCTGAGGCTACAGATGCAATTGATATTCCTGTATTTGCAGAGGTTCCAGAGTCATCATCCACAATAGTTGCATCTCATCCACCTCTTTCACCCTCGAGTGCTCCTTCATCTAGTCTAGTCACAATTTCCAAAGAATTCCTGATCGGCATGGCTAGACGGCTAACAAAGGCTGAGAAACAACAAGCGCACATGGCTTTGCAGGTAAAGGTGCTTATGGAGCAAGTCAAGTTATGGGTTACTAAAGAATTGGAGATGCTCTCTAGCTCCGTGCATGGTAGGTTGGACGCTTTTGAGAGACGCATGGATGAGCGCCTTGCGTAGTTACATGCGACTGAATTGGCAAAGTGGTATGTGGAGGTAGCAGCACTCAGAGAAGAGGTGCGAGAGTTGTCCGCATGATAGGTTGTTGCGATCCCTCCACCTGTGCTTCCTGTGATAGAAGATGAAAGTGAAGAAGAGCTACCACCGGTGTTTGAGTTCATTACTAAGGAGTCGATGGCAAATGATAAGGTAAAAAGGCCTCGTGAGGAGGCAAATTTTGAGGATGATGACTCTCTGCTCCGTCAGCAAAAGCGAGAGCGGAGAAAGATGGAGAGAGAGTTGCATCTATCTAGAGAGGAGGCTCGACATAGGGCCAAAATTAAGGCAACGAGAGCTCGGGGAGAAGGCACGTGCTTAGTTGGGTCTAAAAATGCACCGGGTCAAGCCGGTAACATCAGAGAGGAAACTGGAGGAGTATCTGCACCCTCCACCAACCAGGTAGTAGACACCTAGGTCACACAGGTATGTTTCCTACTTCCATAGTTTTGTTTTATATATATATGCGTCAAGGACGACGCATGCTTTTCGTGATGGGTATGGGGAGGCATACCTGTGTATTTTTTGCTGAACAAAACCCGAGGAATTTTCTTGTCGGATATCTTTTCTCTCAGGTGTTCCTTATCTAGTAGAACCAGCACATTTAGGATTTTATGATTGTTTGTGTCAGTCAAAATAAAGTTAGGTAAACTTAAGGAAGTCGAAAGCTTAACTTGTTGATTTTGGTAGAATTGATAATTTGATACCCCTCCAAAAAAAATTTGTGTGTTTAAATCAACAAGTATGACCTTTGTGAATCTTTGCATGGCATTGCAACTGTGAACATGTTTACCATTGTATTGTTGTGCCTGAACTAGCAGTTAGTAGAAGTGATGATGTTGACTTGTGCTATGTGTGAGTGAGATATAGTAGTTAAATTCGGTTATGTGTGTCAATCTAGAACTTGCCTGGTCAGCCGTACCGAGATAGAGGGTGGGAAACTAGGAAAGGATCATAGGCCATTTTTGATTAATGAGCCACTTTAGCCTTAAATACCTACCAAAATAAAATAAATATCCCTTGATCCAAATTTTTGAGCTTAAATTGACCTTTCTTTTTGTTTACACCAATTCACCTTCCTGGTTTGATTAAGAAGAGTAGGGTATGATAGGGGGATTAAGAAGAGTAGGGTGGAATGAAATTGGGTAATAAAAATGAAAGATCAGGTGCGGTGTGCGTAATGAAAGAAAAGAAAGAAAGAAAAATATTGTCAAATAAAAAGAAAAGAAAAGAAAAGAAAATGTGAAATCAATGAATGCTTGAAAGAAGAGGAACCACACTCGTAGTTACAAATGAAAATATAAAAGGAAGCAAGTAAAGGAAAAAAGGGCAGAAAATAGGAAAAAAGATTAAGAGTGGAGTCAAGACGTATGTAGTGCCAAGGAGGGTTAAGGTACTAATCCTATACGTACCATACCCGAGCCCGAGCCTACGTTACAAGCTTAAAAATTCCTATAGTGATCCTAGTTACCTGTCTGAAAATTGAGGTATTGAAAGTAAAGGCAAGCCTATGGCATTGCGTGCACACAGTTAGAATTTCTTTGTGAGAGTGAGTGTGATCTTACCTAGTCCCAAGAGATATACATTGAAATAATAATATACACATGAGTGAGTATGGGACTTCTTTTAGGTGGGAGCATTTGGTCAACAAAATCGTCTGCAAATTATCTGGGTCAGTGTTATAGATTTATGTGCATGTTTGCAAGTGACACTGTTTTGCCATGTTTTGATTCCCCTGTGTCATGTTTGAAAATTTTGCATATGCATCGTGATTTGAGTGGTATGATAAAAGAGGAGTTAGAAAATTTGATTTGATGAATAATTGTGACTGCCGTAAGTTTCCTAGAGTTCTTTCGATAGAAGCGTCGAAGTATTTTATTTTATTTTATTTTTTTTCTGAGGACATGCAGAAGTTCTAAGTTGAGGGTGTTGATGTGCCGTGATTTTATGGAATTTTCAATGCTTAAAACCAAGAAACTATGCACACTCCGGGTATGTTTATGTAGGTATGATACATTTGTTTGAATATTGCAGGAAAATAGGTTCGGAAGTGAAATGGGCTAAGTAAGGCTTAAAACAACTGAAATGGAGGCTTCTAGTTCACGAGTCATTTTCACTATGCACAACTCATTGCCAAGGCCGTGGGATAGGTTCAACTTTTGAAGCTAAAAGAACAGTGCACTTCACAAATTGAAGGCACGACTCGTTACATCTGGTAACGAGTCGTGAAGCCAGTCGTGAAGACTGGGAGAAGGATGCCTGAAGAAATAACCAATGAAGTTAACAGACGACATCATGAGTCGTCAGCTTACTGAACAGCTCATTGGGAGATCACTGGAGGGAATCATAGGGTGCACTGGAGAATTGAAGAAGCTAGACCGCAAGAGGCCTAATGACTCATGCCCAGACACAACGATTCGTTAGGTGACACGTTGCCACGACTGGGCCTAACGCTGAGGACCATTGTGCTTGACTGATCACAACTCGTTTGAGGTCCTAACAGGTCGTTACTTAGCCCGTGACCACAAACAACCTGAGTTCCTATTTTAATTAGGAAAAGGTTTTCTTGGAATTATAAACACCTTTATTAGGTTTATTTTTGAGGTACAGTTTATTGTTATAGTTTTCACATATATTTTGGTGTTGTGTACTATTATTCTTGGTTCAAGAAACAAAGTTTACAATATGATCTTGAGTTTGAGGATCAAAAGCAACATGAAGTTATTCATCAGTTTTGGAATTTTATTAAATTCAAGAAGTTTTCTTCTACCAATTTCTATAAGTTGCAATTATGAATTATTCTTTATTTTGTGATTCTGATCATACAAATATGAGTAGCTAAACCTAGAACTAGGGTTGTGGGAACCATGATGAATTAACACACATAGGTAAAAATACTTAGTGATTCTTGAACGGAGTTTATGCATGTATTATTTCTCTCTTCGTTTTAATTGATTCTTAATGGTTGAAAACGTTAGATATTGTCTTATTCATATTCACCGGACCAAGGGGATAATGAATGGGAAAAAGAGTTTAACGACGGAGATTTGGGGCTATCAACCCTCATCTAATAGCTAGACCTTTTCCGAAAATAGCTAATCCGATATTAAGGGTAAGGATTAGTAAGCATACACCCGTATACAGACCAAGTTGCGTGGTGATAATCATCTAGATAGGGGACCAATCATTTAGGGGAATGTAACTTACCAATATTGCATGCAAACACCGGAATAGATCACTAGTATAAAATATTGTGGTTATGAAGTCATGGGGAACACAACCCTAGCCGCCTTATTAATTGAATACAACCAAAATTGACATAATCATCTTTTAGTTTCTACTTTTGTTCATTATTTTGTTTTTCAAAACTTCTCCCATGGGAAATAAGTAAGCCGATAGTATTAGCTAAACGCATTAACTCAAGTTCTTTCCATATTCCCTGTGGGATCGACCTCAACCTCTCAGTTGGGTTCTATATTTGACATCGACCACTTTATATATCAATTGCGAAGTGTAATTTGGGTGACATCAATCCTAAAGAGGCGGAAGACAGCTCAAAGTTGACAAAAATAATATGCGGATATTAAGAGGAGAGAGCTTGAGTTTGAGGTCGATGACTGGGAGTTTCTGAAGGTGTCTCCCATGAAAGGAGTTATGAGGTTCACTAAGAAAGGGAATCTTAGTGTCACGACCCAAACATAGGCTCGGATTGAGACACGAGACAAGGAGCCCCGAGAGATTCCAAGTTGACCCATGGCATGAACATACATCTAGTTCCATCAATAAAGCGGAAGACTTAACATAATAAACATGGCGGAAATCCAAAAATAACATAACAATTTGAATATACAACATGAGTCTGAAACTGAATACAATCTATTGTCTGAAAAGACTCTAAGTCTGATGAGTTGATGGGAAAAGATCCCAACTAACTCTCTTAGCCTAAAAACTGAAAGTACAAGGATATTTGATAACAAATGGTCCTCAGGAGATGAGGACTCACCAATAGAGACTAGATGCTAACTCTGAAAGCTGGCTTGTGGCAGGGCTGAGTCTGAGGATCGGAGCCTGTATCATAAAAAGATACAACATAGGGTATGCAGTCAATACGTGGAATATATCGAGTATGTAAGGTAAGTAAAATTGCTTAAATAAGTAAAATCATTTAAAACATGCATAATATAAAACAATATCAAGATAAGAATCTGTGAGTAGGGCTTGCATGCTATTTTCTGAAATCATGATCTAAACATAACTGAACATCATAACTGAATCGATTGATCCAAAACTGAAATATGATATTCATAAGTAAAACTGAATATTGGGTCAAACCTTCTTTAGAACATATATAGATATCATGAATGATAAACATGCATAACTGAAATCATGAGAAACAATGGGAAACTTGTCATATAACCAACATTACCACGATAGAGCTTGCGTGGTCCCAATCAGTGTTTTGGACGGCGAAAGGCGACAAAATGAGACAAGGGTCTGCCTCGCCACGAGGCGAGGCGAGCGGCGAGGCGCTCGCCTTTTTGAAGTGAGGAGACAATTAATATAAAAAATTTAAAATGTTTCATTGCGTATAATATATATAAATTGAGTTGGGCAGAAATAAAAATAAAAGTCTACAATTTTTTTCAAAAAAATGGGCAGAGTGCAGACTGGAAGATTTTGTTTATTGTTTATTGTTTATTGTTTATTGTTTAGAACAAAACAAGGAAATAGAGTTCAGTTAACAGTTAACTAGAAGAAAAAAATAGAGTAACAATTAAGTGTTACCTGTTAACTGAAGAAGAATCAAAGAAGAAAGATGAAAGTAGAAGAAGAAGAAGAAGAAGAAGAAGAAGAAGAAAGAAAGAAAACTGAAGAAGAAAGAAAGAAAAAGAACTGAATAAGAAGAAGAAGAAATACCTGGAGAAGACAAGAAGTTGTTGTCTGTGGCTACTCGCTATAGTCGATCGAGTGTCGAACTAATGATGGAAAAGTTGTGTATGTGTTGGAGTGGGACTCAGAGAGGAAAAGGATGTGGACTGGAATAGTCGCAGCCATTAAAGTTTTAATTTAAAAGCCTAAAAAAATTTAACTGATAAAAGCCCTAGGTTTTTTTAAAAAAAATAAAAAGGCAACACCTCTCTCGCCTTTATCTCCTCATCGCCTTTAGCGCCATTAGAGCGCCTTTTTGATTTCGCAGCACCACGATAGAGAATGGCGACAGAGCCTTGCCTCACCTTGCCACGTCACCAAAGGCAAAAGGCGAGCGCCCTTCATAACACTGGTCCCAACTATCACACTCAAGTGGATAGAGTCATCCAAAGCCTTGCCAGGGCTAAGGACAATACCATGATATCGTTATCAAGCTCAAGGCCTATTTAGGGCAGGGGATAGCTCACAAGGGAGGTGCCAAAGTATATATGATATATAAACCTACGTTGGCGCGTAATTCTGAGGCATAAGGTTGACTGACCCTTAGCCTACTCGGTGCTAGACACTACTCCCAAAAACATGCATATGCTCTCCATCGTTTTTAAATGAAGCTAACCATCGTCTATTGACGAAGCTGAATAATCACATACATATGAAATCTAAAATCATACATAAGGAGCTTTAGCTCAAACCATACCATAAGCTGAACATAATCGGAAGTCTTAACTCCAAAACCATATGGTAAGCTAATTCATGAAATCAAAAATGATACTTGAACATATGGGCATTTCCCAATACTTTAATCATGCTTGAAAATATTTAATTCATTTGAAAACATGATCATAAACATAGGTAACTTGAAAATATGCTTTTGATCAATAATATCTCATCGTACTTGAACATTCATCATAAATCTCAACTTTCATGAACTTCTCATAAATGGGCATTTTAATTTATAAAGATTGAAAACATGATTACAATTGCAGAAGTCATAATTCAATAATAGAAGTATACTTAGATCATACACATGTAGAAAATTGGGAATTTCATGCATTGGGTTAAAACCCCATAGAATCAACATTTAGATTTTCTTGAATTAGAGAGGGATTGGGCATAGGTGTGAATAAATTCAACCATTCATAACCTTACATACTTGGGAGAATCAGATTCTACAACCTCCCTAGATTGCCTAATGAAGAATTGATGAAAACTTGGAAGAACTTAAGCTAGATCACCCCTCTAAACTTCCACACTTGCATGCATGAATGTGAATGAGCCTAGAATGAACCTACCTCTCATAAAACTCCCTATTTCGAGCTTAAAATGATGTAGTTTAGGACCTTAGGACTTAGGAATGACAAAAATACCCTTAATGAATTTTATGGAAAAACTTATCTATCAATGACAATGGACGTCAGAACGGTCCGTTGCTAGCTCCCACGGTCCGTTACTACCACTCGTTGCTACTTCCTGAATCTAGGTCTCTGATCCCTCACCATGACCGGACAGGACAGGTCATTGCTAGCTCAAGTGACTCATTGCTACCAGTCGTCGTCACCACTGCCTTAACTTGGGATCCCTTTAAACGGCCGCTAACAATGGCCCATTGCTCGCTGCAATGGGTCGTTCTATGACTCGTTACTTCCTCCTTGGCCAAGGACCAGTCTCACCACGACCACATCCAATGACTCATTACATTGAACAATGGGTCGTTCCCAGACCCGTGACTTCCAACTCCAAACCTGCAGTACCTCACCATGAACATATCCAACAGGTCATTGGTGGCACCAATGATCCGTACCATGACCCATTCTAAGAATATTTTCCAGATTTCTGCTACTTTTCATTTTTAAATCTCGGTTCTAGTCTTGAACACTTTCGAGGTATTACAATATCCCCCCCTTGGGAACATTCATCCCCGAATCTAGGAAAACATACAAAAAATAGAGAAATGCAATCATCATACTCAATTACTGATCATACAAGCTGTAAACTGACGGAATGACTAACTCCGCTTAAACTACATGGCTGAATTGAATTCATGAATCATACACACATCCATTTACATGAAAGAAACTGGGGCACATTAACTGAACACGAAACTGAATGGAGTTTTGGGGCATAAACTGATACCTCAAGCTGGAACTGAGCCAGTACGGAATAAATGTGGGTATCTAGCCATCATATCTGCTTTGGCTTCCCACATAGCTCCCTCAACATGCTGACTCCTCCATAAAACTTCAACCGAAGCTACTTCTTTGTTTCTTAGCCTTAAAACCTGTCGATCAAGTATTTCCACCAAAACCTCCTCATAACTAAGGTTGTCTTTCACACCGACATTGTCCACCGAGACAACTAGAGCTAGATCACTCAAACACTTCTTTAAGAGCGATAGATGAAAAAAAGGACGGACAAAAGCTAATTCTAAGGGCAACTCTAATTCATATGCCACCTTGCCAATCCGTTTCACAATCAGGTTCGGGCCATCATAATGAGGGCTGAGTTTTCCTTTCTTTCCAAACCTCATCACTCGCTTCATGGGAGACACCTTCAGAAACACCCAATCATCCACTTCGAACTAAAGTCTTGTCCTTCTTACATCAGCATAGGACTTTTGGCGACTTTGAGCTATTTTCAACCTGTCCCATATGAGCTTAACTTTCTCCATGGCCTCATGAACTGAATCTGGTCCTATCATCGCAGCTTCACCGACTTCAAACTAACCAATAGGCGATCTACATCTCTGCCCACAAAGAGCCTCAAACGGAGCCATCTGAATACTAGAATGGTAGATGTTATTGTACGCAAACTGAATAAGAGACAAATAGTCATCCTAACTACCCTTAAAGTCAATCACACAGCCTCTCAAACATGTCCTCGAGAGTCTGAATTGTCCGATCCTCTTGACTATCCATTTGCGGGTGAATCTGTAATGAGCTTAAGCTGAGTACCAAGTCCTTTTTGAAATGATTTCCTAAACTAAGAAGTAAATTGGGTACCTCTGTGTGATATGATGGAAAAGGGCACTCCATGCAACAGAACTAGCTCTCAGATGTATNTTGTTTCAAAATAAATGGTATTTTACGTAATCAAGAAGATATTAATGTGATATGATGGAAAAGGGCACTCCATGCAACAGAACTAGCTCTCAGATGTATAGTTTGGCATCGTCCTCCGCTATATCAATGGTTTTGACTAGTAGAAAATGAGAAGCTTTGGTCAACCTATCCACAACCACCCAAATGGGGTCATACTGTAGATGAGTGTGAGGCAACCCAGTGATAAAGTCCATATTGATTTCTTCCCACTTCCAAGTAGGGATACTGATATCCTAAAGCACACCTCCCGATCTCTGATGCTCAACCTTTACTTGCTGATAGTTTGGACACTTAGCTACAAATTTTGTGATGTCCTTCTTCATTCCATTCCACCAATAGACTTCTCATAGGTCACAGTACATCTTGGTGGCACCTGGATGTATCAAATATCTGGAACCGTGAGCCTCATGCAACATCCAATTTCTCAAATCATCAATGTTCGGGATACATAAGCGACCCTGATATCGAAGCACACCATATCCCCCTTTGGAGAAGACCTCTACCTTCTGATTCTAAACGGATTCCTTTAACTTTACCAAAATAAGGTCCTCATTTTGATTATCTTTTACATCAGTCACCAAGGACAATTCTAATCCATTCTAAACTATAACACCTCCATCGGTCAAGTCAACCAAACGAACTCCCAACCTTGCAAGCCGATGCACATCTTTCACCAGCTCCTTCCTTCCCTCATCCACATAGGACATACTCTCCATAGAGAGTCCACTAAGTGCGTCTGCCACTACATTGTCCTTTCTCGGATGGTAAAGGACACTCATATCATAATCCTTGAGTAGCTCCAACTATCTCCTTTGGCGTAGATTTAGGTCCTTCTGGGTAAACACATATTGTAGGCTTTTATGGTTCGTAAACACATCTACATGGACCCCATACAAATAGTGTCTCCATATTTTCAAGGAAAATAACACCGCCGCCAATTCAAGATCATGGGTCGGGTAATTCTTCTTATAAACTTTTAGCTGTCTGGAAGCGTATGCTATCACTTTACCATGCTGCATCAATACACAGCCAAGGCCAATTCTAAAAGACTCGAAATACGCCACAAACCCATCGGTACCCTCGGGTAGGGTTAACACCGGTGCTGAGGTAAGTTGAGTCTTTAACTCCTAAAAGCTTCTCTCATAAGCCTCCGACCATTGGAACTTCACTTTCTTTTAGGTGAATTTGGTCAATGGCACTGTAATAGATGAAAATCATTTAACAGACCTCCAATAGTAACTAGCTAAGCCTAAGAAGCTCCTAATATCTGAAGGAATCACCGTTCTAGTCCAATTCTTTACCGCTTCTATCTTTTTAGATTCCACCTTTATGCCCTCACTTGATACCACATGGCCCAAAAATGCCACTGAGTTCAAACAAAACTCATACTTGGTGAATTTAGCATATAGTTGGCGATCCTTGAGAGTCTGTAGCACCACCCTCAAATGAGCAGCATGCTCCTCCTCTCTCCGAGAGTATATCAGGATGTCATCAATGAACAGGATCACGAACATATCCAAGTATGTCTTAAACACCCTATTCATCAAGTCCATAAAAGATGCAGGAGCATTCGTTAGTCCAAAAGACATAACTACAAACTCATAATGACCATACCACGTCCTGAAGGCTGTCTTCGAGATGTCACTCTCCCGAACCCTGAGCTGATGGTATCCAGATCTGAGATCTATCTTCGAAAAGCACTTGGCACCCTGAAGCTAGTCAAACAAATCATCAATCCTAGGGAAAGGATACCTGTTCTTGATGGTGACTTGTTCAATTGCAGATAATCAATACACATACGAAGAGAACCATACTTCTTTCGGACAAATAGACTTGGTACACCCCTTGGGAATTTTCTCGGTATGATGAAACCCTTATCTAAAAGGTCCTTCAACTGCTCCTTCAACTTTTTTAACTTGGCTGGAGACATTGTATACGGAGGAATAGATATAGGTTGCGTATTGGGAAGAAAGTCAATACCAAAATCAATCTCCTGCTCGGGAGGGATTCCCGTTAGATCATCTGGGAAGATTTCTGGATACTCACATACTACTGGGACTGATTGTATAGTCAGGGTCTCAGATGTAGCATCCTTAACCCTAACTAGATGGTACACACAACCCTTGGAGATCATCTTCCAGGACTTAAGGTAGGAAATAAAATGACCTACAAGCACAGCTGAACTACCCTTCCACTCTATGACTAGCTCACCCGAAAAACTGAACTCTACTATCTGGGTTCTACAATTAACTAAGGAATAACATGCAAATAGTCAATCCATGCTGAGCATAATATCAAAGTCGGTCATGGCTAACTCTACTAGATCTTCTGAGGTGACTTTCTGAAGGACTGTGAGCGGGAAACTTCTATACACTCGTCTAGTTACAATTGAATCACCCATTGGAGTAGAAACTGTGAAGGGTTCTGACAAGATTTTGGGACTGACTCCGAAACTACTAGCCACATAAGGTGTCATAAAAGACAAGGTAGCCCCTAGATCTAACAAAGCATATACATCAAGATGGAAAAATCGTAACATACCAGTGAATACATTCGGGGAGACCTCTTGCTCCTGGCGAGATGCTAAGGCATAGAATCTGTTTTGGTGCTAATCGCCACGTGTGCTAGTAGATGCCCCCTACTGTGCTGGGCATGCTAGTGGAGCTGCTGAACTGGAAGCTGGGCCTCAGCCCCTATCATGGCCCTGTCTAGATGTTGGGAAATCTCTGAGCATATGATCGGGCTTTCTACACCCGAAGCAAGCACCTGT